>NC_059593.1:4240732-4478854 GCF_020424385.1 Procambarus clarkii
GCTTCTACAAAGGATGGCATTAACTTACTTGCATGTGATATATTAAAACTGACGGGAAGATTGGCAGTAGCTTGTTGGCGTTGAGTGAAGTGTGAAGTTTCCAAGGAGATTTCGCGTTGACGACACTCTAGAGCCAGAGTCGCTTGTTGCTTGTCATGTTCGCGTTGCATCTCCAACTCGCGTCGTTTGGTTTCAAGCTGTACTTGTTCCCGCTCCTGGAGTAGTGCAACCTCACGTTCTTGTTCGTCTCTCCTCAAGGCAGCTTCACGTTCTCTGAGGGTGATTTCTCGTTCTTGTTCTTCCCTCCTCAAAGCAGCTTCGCGTTCTTGTTCTTCTCTTCGTATGGCAGCTGCTTCTCTTTGCTGCTCACGTTCAATCTTGGCCAGCTCTAGTTTAAGTTCATCGTTGCCAAGTCAGTTTTCTCTGCAATATAGTAAGTTTCATGAGTTTCAGAGTCTATCTTACCTTGCTCTAAATAGTAATCCAGCAACAGGTTGTGTAGGTCATTTTTGTTGGCTTGGTAGGGAACTTCTAGTTGATACTCATGTGCAAGAGTTTGTAGTTCAGTCCTCTTGGCACGACTTAAAGTCCCTATTTCACCTGCTGGATTTGCACGGAAAGTTTGGAGACGAAACATGGTGAAATTAGCAAATAAAGGTACACGAATGTTCAATAATGAAATGTCAGAAACAGGACAACGTGGCAACTGGTACCTATCCTGTGTGATCTTTAACAATTAACGTTAAGTGAAAGATATTAAATGATTACATTAAATCAAGGGCGCAGGAAATCTTGTACCCGGTACTCATGTAAGAGAATAAGGGCAAGAAAATCCTACTAACAAATGAAACAGAGTTTCGAAAACAAATGAAACAGTTAAATGCTTCAAAAGTAAAATTGGTAGTCCAAGGATGTAGGCATACCTTGCCAAGTCTCTATAGGACATAAAGCAAGTTTTTCCCACTGAATTTAATATGATACTTACAGAATTAGCGAACTTTTGTGCTCTGAAAAAATAAGCTAATTCCCTACCGTTGTATGTATCATCATCTCTGACTGACGTGTAGGGGTGCGAGGTGTCAACTGGTGACGAGAACTGCTGCTGAGGTCCCAATTCAGCAACTAAAGTTCGAGCTAGAGGAACTATGGCCCTCTTTGTCCTCCTACAGTCAGATTGCAGAAGATTGGGTACTCTTGACCCGGGGCAGACCACAGTACCAGGGTACCAATATGATGATCTGTCAGAATGAGAAATATTCAAGGGACATAGATGGTAAATACGAGTAATAACATGGAGGGAGAGATGACCAATTAAGAGTATGACTGAGGCCTACAGTCACCACGTAATCCAAAGTTGTCTCACCTTCACTATATGTTACTCTCGTAATGCACAATACACCGCACCTTATAAAAAATGAAATTGAATGAAAAATAGTAAAGCTACGTTAACAAAGTTAAATACGCTTACCATAAATTACCACTTGGCACCAGTACCTGAGTGAGGCTCCTAGGACAGGCCCCCATATAACTTGTGACGGTAACGCGTTGGTGTTCGGCTGTTTAAGGCTAGGGGTATGGCCTCGTCACATAGTTATAAAAAAAATAGAAAAACTGGAACTTCGTCTGTGGTAAGGTAAGGAGAAGACACACAAAACACAAGTAAAACTTTAACAATGAAATTTTAATTACGTTAAATAAATCAAAACATGAAAATATGGACAAACAAATATGTATAATAAAATCAATGAATCAAAATAATAAGAATACTTAAATGACACAATGAAAGTTACGTTAAGGCAAAATAATAAGAAGTGCAACACAAAAGTTAAGTGGGAGGTGCTGGAATATTGGCTTAAAGCCACCACCTCTCTCAGTACACGCTAACGTCTAGCTGGGAGGAGTGCTGGCTACGAAAGCACGGAACATTCTGAGGACTGATGTTGGGGCGACCCCAGACATCAGGTAGTATTGGGGGCGAGTGCAGGTGCAGCCAGACCGGCGACCAATCAGCGGAGCCGTAGCGATCAACGGGTAGTTTGGTGGTTGGAGTTCGAACAGGTGGCTGGTTGCATACGTTTCTGCTCACCCTGGCAAGCCTTGCTGGTGCTGGTGTTGTTGTCGTTGTTGGACATTTCTTCCATAGTCTTTTTATATAATTGTGAAGACGTAATTTGAAGGGAAGAGCAGGCTCAATCTCTTGAAGGAGATTATTGTCACAATATATATATTCGACCTCGAGACAAAAAAAAAGGTCACCACCAAAGATACCTTACAAGCAGAACTTATTGCAGAAGGAGGAAAGAATCGAGGCAACTACAGAAGCACCATACTGTCCCCCGAGCTCAAAGCGGCAGCTAAGAGTCTTCGTGAGAACAAGGAGATAGTCGTCAGGAGAGGTGACAAGTCGCCAATATATGTCATTCTTAAAAAAGACGAATATCTGGAGAAAATGAACCTCATTCTCTCTGACCAAACTAAATTCCAAAGGGTAACGAAGGACACTACAGCCGAATTGAAAGCAAAGGTCAACAAATTAATCGAAACTGTGAACGCCAAGAAATCCGGACTCTACCTGCCAAAGATCATTGGGGAATACAAACCTGGATACGCATATGGAAATGTCAAGACACACAAGCCTGAAAACCCACTTCGGCCAATCATCAGCCAGATACCCACACCCACGTATAGACTGGCGAAGCGACTCAATGGCTTGCTGACTCCTTATGTCCCTTGCGCTTTCAGCCTGAAGTCCCCAAAGGAATTTGTTGACTTACTGCAGGGAACACGGGCCACAGGGATAAGAGTCTCGTTGGACGTAGAATCACTGTTTACTAACGTACCTGTGGATGGAACAATCGGGATGATAGCGGACAGAGTGTACCGTGATCCGGCCTGTACTCCTCTTGACATACCAAAAAACATTCTAAGGTAACTACTCCAAGCTTGTACTAAAGAGGCACCCTTCTTGAGCCCGGATAGGCACATGTATAAGCAAGTAGATGGGATCGCCATGGGTTCTCCCCTAGGTGTCCTGTTTGCAAACTTCTACATGGGTACCATCGAACAAAAGGTCTTAGTCGACATGAACTTGAAACCGGCCATATACTACAGGTATGTTGACGACATTTTTACACAGGTACCTGATGTTAGACATCTGCAGGAGCTGAAGGAGGCATTCTCTGTTGCGTTTCACTTACGAGATGGAGAAGGATGGGAAGCTGCCCTTTCTAGATGTAACAGTCATGGAAAGGAGCGGAGGTTTCCACACTGCAGTCTACACTAAGGAAACAAACATGGAATATGCCTCAATGCCAACAGTGACTGCCCAGACAGGTACAAGAGGAGTGTTGTTAACGCTTATGTCGACCGTGCTCTCAGCTACAACTCAGGATGGAAGCAAGTAGATGAAGAACTCTGTAGGGTAAGGCAGGTCCTAGTCAACAACGGCTCCTCCAATGGTTTCGTTGAAGACATCATTAGAAGGAAGGTGAAACGCCATGCAACCTCTGAAGAGACAACTAACACAACACCTGTACCCCCTATTAGACTCTTTTACAGGAACTTGTTTTCCACAGCTCATAAAACGGAGGAAAGGGTCCTGAAAGATATTGTTAATAGGAACGTTATCCCTACAGACAAAAATCAGAAGATACAATGGACGATTTACTATAAAACCCCAAAAACGGCCAACCTACTCATGAGAAACTCTCCAGACACAAAGCAGAACGCTTTAAAAGAGACCAATGTCGTCTATGCCTTCAAATACCCACTTGGGGACTGAAAGCCTCAAAGAACTCACCATATAGGCAAGACAACAACATATCTTTCCAGGCGAATAACGATGCATAAGCAACAGGGCTCCATTTAGGAACATATAATCTCTTCCCACAACCAGACCATCACCAGAGAAGTCTTAACAAAAAACACAGAAATCATCGATAGATACAGCGATAACAGGGGGCTTGATATCTGCGAAGTACTACACATAAAGAAGTCAACACCAGCAATCAACGGCCAATTAATGCACAACTATATTCTACCCACTTCAAGACTCCGCACCAATATAGAAGCATCAAGAAATATGGGCCAATAGTCCCTTTGCAATATATATATATATATATATATATATATATATATATATATATATATATATATATATATATAACTGAAAACTCACACCCCAGAAGTGACTCGAACCCATACTCCCAGAAGCAACGCAACTGGTATGTACAAGACGCCTTAATCCACTTGACCATCACGACCGGACTAATGAGGTGATAGCCGAGGCTATCACCTAGGCTTCAGTTGCATATTGTCCTGGGGACCATTCAGGCTTGTTCGCATTTGTGTTCCTCACGTGTGCCCCAAAGAATGAGGTGATTTGGTAAAATGCTATGCCCAAGATAACTATCCGAGTGCCGGCGGTGGGGTGGTTCAAATAGCCTCGGCTATCACCTCATTAGTCCGGTCGTGATGGTCAAGTGGATTAAGGCGTCTTGTACATACCAGTTGCGTTGCTTCTGGGAGTATGGGTTCGAGTCACTTCTGGGGTGTGAGTTTTCAGTTGCATATTGTCCTGGGGACCATTCAGGCTTGTTCACATATATATATATATATATATATATATATATATATATATATATATATATATATATATATATATATAAATATATATATATATATATATATATATATATATATATATATATATATATATATATATATATATATATATATATATATAAATAAAGTGTACGTACCATTGCATGAGTGAGCCCGGTAGAGCCTTGTCGGGCTCTCTCGTGCTGCATTTCGTCTTCTATGAGACTTAAGGGACCCTACAAGCAATCTATATATATAAATATATATATATATATATATATATATATATATATATATATATATATATATGTATATTATTTTTTTATATATGGATAATATTACTTAAGGATGTGGTTGATACTGTTGATGGAGGTGAGGTCGAGGATGAGTCCCCGGCAGGTGGTTCGGGCGTCTCCCCACAGCCCCTGCAGGAGGTGGCGGTCCTGTGACAGCTGGTCCATGGAGATCACTTCCTTCTCTCCCACTACCACGCCAGCATCTCCAGACGCACTGAACTGTCTGTTGATAAATATTTCTTTACAGTTGACAATCTTTCAGTTATGCTACCACTAGGATAATACTAAGCTTGAAATAACTTGGGTAGTGGATTATTTTGTTGTCAGGTTACAAGGGGCACCCATACAAGTATTTATATATAACAAAAATATTGTTTTGAAGTGTTTGTTTTCAAAATTTTTAGCTATTTATCCGGCGGGCTGTGACAAAAACTATCAAGGGATTAATAATGTGACTCTGGCATGCTGTTTCCTTTTGAATTCTAGTGACTTAACGAGCCCATGTTCATCCCATACCCCAGATGGAATGAACTTATGCTGCCAATTTGGGTGAGGCTACTCATAAGCATCTGACTACTTTGGACAGACAATAATACAGAGAAATATTAGGAACATAAAAATATAGGAATCAAAGTAACTGCAGAAGGCCAGTCTGCCCATACGAGGCAGCCCTTATTTATATGCACCCAATCTCATTTATATATATGTCTAACCTACGTTTTAAACAATCAAGGGGATCCTACTTCTATTATGTTATTCGATAACTGGTTCCACAAATCAAAAACCTTGTTACCGAACCAGTGTTTACCAAGGTCTTTCTTAAATCTCTACGACTCTATCACTATCTATCTATCTATATATATATTTGTGACGGTAAAGCGTTGGTGTTCGGCTGTTTCAAAAGCTAGGGGCAGGGCCTCGTCACATTATAGAAAAAAAAGAGAAAAGCTGGAGCTTTCGTCTGTGGTAAGGTAATGGGAAGACACACAAAACACAAGTAAATTAACAATGAAATTTTAATTACTTTAGAAAAACAAGACATGAATAAAGTTAAGCACATAAAATATAAAAGACAAGTCAACAAACAAAATAATATGAATAATCACTGGCAAATGAAAAGTTACGTTAAGACAAGTGAGTTACAGTGATAGCAAAATAAAGTATTAGTGATGGTGCTGGAATATTGGCTTAGAGCTGCCACCTTCCTTAGTACACGAAAGCCAAGGCTTAGTCTACCAGCGAGAGATGTCAACTGCAAGGAGCACTGAGATATTCTGACGATACTGGAGCACTGCAGCCCAGACATCGACTTGTGGCGGAGGGCGGAGGGCAGGTGCGACGGGACACCAGCCAATCAGCAACAGGCAGGCAAAGGACGAGCAGTTTGCTGGTTACGGCGGTGGTAGCTAGCAGGTGTCACTGTGTGCTGGGTACGATTTGCTCTCTGGCCAAAACGTTTGGCGATACTTGCTGGACGTATCTTCTATATTATCTTGTGTACTTATGAAGGGAAGAGCAGGCTCAATCTCTCTTTAAGAGATTATCGTCACAACTCTCTCCCGAAGCCTGCGGTTCTGGAAGAAGTATGTCGTTATGTGGTGGAGTAATAGGTGGAGTTGCTTCTACTTCATAAACTCTGGAGAGGGCGTCGGCTATGATGTTGTCAGAACCCTTGATATAGCGGATCTCCAGGTTGAAATCTTGTAGATATAAAGCCCATCGTAGAAGACGCTGGTTAGTGAATTGGGCTTGATGTAAGAAGCGGAGAGGGTTGTGGTCTGAGAAGATGGTGGTAGACCTGGCACCTTGTAGGTATGGAGCAAAGTGCTGGAGATTCAGGACGATGGATAGTAGCTCCTTTTCAATAGTGCTGTAGTTCCTCTGGTGGGGTTTCAATTTGTAGCTGTAGTAGCTGACAGGTAGAACCTCCTCGCCTCGTTGCTGCATCAGGACACCAACAATGCCGGTACCACTGGCGTCGACATGAAGGACGAAAGGCTTGGTGATATTTGGCGAGGCGAGAATGGGATTAGAACAGAGGAGGAATTTGAGTTGTTCGAAAGCAACGGTTTGCTGCATGGTCCAATTATACCGTTGCTTGGGACTGGTTAAAATGATTAAAGGCGTGGCGACTGTACTGAAATTTCTCACAAACCTACGGTAGTAGGAGGCAAGACCAAGGAAGCACAGGAGCTGCTTCCTGGTGGTAGGCTGTGGATACTGTTGGATGGCTTGAGTGTGTGAGTCTAACGGAGCTAGGCTGCCACTCCCAATTACATGACCCAGATAACGCACTTTACCTTTCGCGAAGGTGGACTTGCCCAGGTTGATGGCGAGGCCGGCTGTCAGGAGCTTGGCGAACAGTCGTCGCAGCTGGAGCAGATGTTCACTCCAGGTGTTGGATGCTACGACGATATCATCCAAATAGGCGTACGGGTTATCCAAGCCCTGGATGACACGGTTGACAGCTCTCTGAAAGGTGGCCGGGGCATTACATAGTCCGAAAGGAAGGCGTTCATATCTGAAAAGTCCAAAAGGAGTGATAAAGGCAGATATTTCTTTGGCTCGCTCCGTTAAACACACTTGGTAATACCCCTTAAGCAAGTCCACTTGGGACAAGTACTGGGCATTACCAATGGCGTCAAGAATGTCATCTATCCTTGGCAAGGGGTAAGCATCCTTGACAGTCACGTTATTTAACTTACGGTAGTCAGTGCACAGCCTCACCTTACCTTGGGGTTTGGGCACCAAGATACAGGGTGAGGCCCAGGGGGACTCACAAGGTGTAGCCAGTCCATGATCCAAGAGGTACTGCACCTCAGCACGCATGACTTGCTTCTTGCTAGGGCTGATTCGGTAGAAGGGTTGACGAATCGGCCGGGTGTCAGGGAGCAGTTGGATATCGTGCTGGGTAACATTACACTCTTGGGGGTCATCTCGGAACAACTCCTGATGTTCTTTGAAGATCTTAACGAGAGGTGCACTATGATTGTCCTGAAAATAGTTGGGAAGATCAGTAAGGATTTCTGAATTTGAAAGTGCTGACTCAGTGTCAGTGCTTTCGGGAGGAGAAGCAGGGAAGGTCTCAATGTGGATGTATGGCTCTTTAAAGGAAGAGTATAATGTCAAGACAGTGGGAGGAGTACCGTTATATAGCTTCAGGAGGTTGACGTGGCACAGCTGGATCTTCCGCCGCCTATCTGGAGTCTCTAGAACGTAGTAATGGTTGTTTCTGCACTCCTTGATGCGGTAGGGTCCTGAAAACCTGTTTTGTAAAGGAGAACCTGGGATAGGAAAATAAGCAAGTACGAAGTCTCCCAGCTTAAATTTTCTTACTTTGCTGGTCTGGTCGTAATGAGTCTTCATCCTCTCCTGTGCTTTCAATAGATTATCTTGGGCAAAACTGTGGACTCTCTCTAGAATGTGTTATAGGTTTTGAAGAAACTGGGGCACATTCTGATGCTCACTAAAGGTGGCATCACGTAGAGAGTCTTTGAAAGCCTTGAGGGGAGTACGGCACTTACGTCCGTAGAGCATCTCATAAGGAGATACTCCTAGGGACTCATTGGGAAGACTTCTATAGATACATAATATTAGGTCAATTTGTTTATCCCAATCCTTAGAGGTTTCATTACAAAACTTCTTCAGGAGTGCTTTAATAGTCTGATGACTACGCTCAAGAGAACCCTGTGAAGCAGGATGATAGGGGCTGGACAATACCTGTTTGATGTTGAACTCCTCCAGTGTCCTCTTGAAGAGATCACTGGTGAAGTTGGTGCCACAGTCGCTCTGAACCTCCCTTGGAAATCCATACTGGGTGAAGATCTTCAATAAGTGTCTCACAACCGTAGCAGCCGTAATGTTATTTACTGGAACAGCTATGAGGAATCTGGTGGTAGGACACAGGATGGTTAAGATATAGGCGTTACCTGAACTGGTCCGAGGTAAAGGACCAACACAGTCTATAATAAGTCTGTGGAAAGGTTCCGCAGGCACCTGTATGGGAATCAGTGGCGCTCTGGGAATAGAGATGTTCGGTTTACCTGTCATCTGACATGTATGACACTGTTCGACGTACTGTTTGACGCTATTTACCATACCTGGCCAGTAGTAGTCTTGACGGATTCCATGGTAAGTCTTGTTAAATCCGTAGTGGGAGAGTGCTCCGTGGGCCAGGTGTAGAATAGTGGGCCGCAGGCTGGCAGGAATCACAAGTTGTTCGACGTTGGCCCAATCGTCCTCCTCCTTCAGTTTACTGGGTCTATATCTGCGGTAGAGCAACTCGTTCTCTAGGAAGATCCCAGGAATACTGTCAGGTTGAGTCTCAGCCTGGAAAAATAATGGTGTTAAGGTAAGATATTCCCTCTGTAACTTACGGAACTCCAACTTGGTCAGATTCGGGGGTAGTTTCTGAGGGTCTTGAGGGACAGCGGTAGCAGTAGAGTCAGCTGGCTGTGGTCGTGCAGCTTGTGCACGGGTGGTCACTAAAACCGGAGGAGAAACTTCATCACTCTCTTGAACCTTTGCTGGAACATTCTCAAAGATGGGATTATCCGTCACAGAGGTACACACCTGGGGTTTGTCCATGACGATCAGGTTGGTCGGTTGCAGGTCTTCTGCCAAGTCGTTGCCCAGGAGAAGTTGCACTCCAGGCATGGGAAAAGGCTTTTCCCTGATGGCGACTTGGACTTCTCCGGTCACGAAGGGACAATCCAGGTGGACTCTGGCGAGAGGATAAGGAGTGGTAGCAGTGAGGTCAGTGATGAAGACAGTTTCTCCGGTGTAGGCGATGTTGGGTACAGCCGACTTCAAAATAATCGATTGTAGAGCCGCTGTGTCCCTCAAGATCTTCAATTTGAAACGTCCCTCCGGATTTGAACCGTTGGCAGAGACAGTTCCAGTATACAGGTGTTTACTGAAAAGAGAAAGATCATTAACATGAACACCAACATTCATCACAGGCTTACCGGACTTAGGAGGAGTTGGTTTGGGTTTTGGTGATTCGGTGGTTCCTTTGTATTGAGACTTACCACATTTATCTATGGTATGTCCATAGAGTCTACAATACTTACAGTACAATTGCGAGCCAGCTTGATCGGTACTCACTTTCTCGTAACTGTACCACGACTTCTTACTGGAAGAGGGTTCTGGTGTCAGCCGGTGGATGAGGCTGTAAGTGTCAGCCGACTTAGCACACTTTAGGTAGTCGGTTTCTTCTTTATCTGCTAAATATAGACGGACAGGAGGCGGCACACGCCTCAAGAATTCTTCAACTAGCATAAGGTTGACAAGTTCTGCAAAGGTAGAGACATGTGCTGCTTTCAGCCATTTCATAAAATATCTCCTTTTGGTGTTAGCAAACTCGAGAAAGGTAGTGGTACTTGCCTTCAGGTGGTCACGGAATTTCCTTCGATAACTTTCGGTGGAGAGAAGGTAGGCGTCCAACACTGCTTGTTTCAGAGTCTGGTAGTCATTCTCAGACGCCAAAGTACTGAGTGTAACTGCAGCTCTACCTGTAAGATGTACTCTGAGAAGGGTGGCCCATTGGTCGGCAGGCCAACTAAGTTGATTAGCAAGGGTTTCAAAGGTGGTAAAAAACACATCAACTTCTGTTTCTACGAATGGTGGCATTAACTTACTTGCATGTGATATATTGAAACTGACGGGAAGATTGGCGGTAGCTTGCTGGCGTTGAGCGAGGTGTGAAGTTTCCAACACGAATTCTCATTGACGACATTCCATAGTCAAAGTTGCTTGTTGTTTGTCATAAGCGTGTTGCATCTCCAATTGGCGTTGTTTTGTTTCAAGCTGTACTCGTTCCCGCTCACAGAGTAGTGCAACCTCATGTTCTTGTTCTTCTTTCCTCAAGGTAGTTTCACGTTTCTTGAGGGCGATTTCACGTTCCTTGAGGGCGATTTCACGTTCCTTGAGGGCGATTTCACGTTCTTGTTCTTCCTTTCGTATGGCAGCTGCTTCCCTTTGCTGCTCGCGTTCGATCTTGGCCAGCTCTAGTCTGAGTTTCATCGTTGCCAAATCAGTTTTATCTGCAATAAAGTAAGTTTCGTGAGTTTCAGAGTCTATCTTACCTTGCTCTAAGAAATGATCCAGTAACAGGTTATGTATTTCACTTTTGTTGGCTTGGTAGGGAACTGTTAGTTGATACTCATGTGCAAGAGTTTGTAATTCAGCCCTCTTGGCATGACTTAAAGTCCCTATTGCACCTGCTGGATCTGTACGGAAAGCTTGGAGACGAAACATGGTGAAATTAGCAAATAAATCCACAACGAATATACTGTTGTGATATAGTGAATGTCAGAAACAGGACAACGTGGCAACTGGTACCTATCCTGTGGAATCTTTAACAATTAATGTTAATTACAAGATGATAAATGATTAATTAAATCAAGGTCGCAAGAAATCTTGTACCCGGTACTCATGTAAGAGGATAAGAGCAAGAAAATCCTACTAAACAAGCGAAACTGAGTTTCTAAAACAAATGAAACAGTTAATTGTCTCAAAAGTAAAATTGGTAGTCCAAGAATGTAGGCATACCTTGTTGAGTCTCTATAGGAGATAAGCAAGTTTTCCCACTGAAATTAAATATGATACTTACAGAATTAGCGAACTTTTGTGCTCTGAAAAAGAAAGCTAATTCCCTACCAATGGAAATATCATCATCTCTGACTGACGTGTAGGGGTGCGAGGTGTCAACTGGTGACGAGAACTGCTGCTGAGGTCCCAATTCAGCAACTAAAGTTCGTGCTAGAGGAACTATGGCCCTCTTTATCTTCCTACTGTCAGATTGCAGAAGAGTAGGTGCACTTGACCCGGGGGCAGACCACAGTACCAGGGTACCAATATGATGATCTGTCGAAAATATGAGAAATATCCTAGGGACAAAAGATGGTAAACACGAGTAATAACACGGAGGGAGAGATGACCAATTAAGAGAATGACTGAGGCCTACATTCACCACGTAATCCAAAGTTGTCTCACCTTCACCATATGCTACTCTCGGAATGCACAATACACACAGCACCATATAAAAATAAAATTGAAATTTTTAGGTGACACGTGAGGTGGTCAGCTCACAACCGTTAACCCCCCAAACCTCCCTCAACACCTTGAACTGGTACACAATTTCACAGAAATCGACTCCCTGCTGTAACTTTCTTCACGGACCTGATACAGCGACCAGAAAGACATCAATGATTAGCTAGCGTCATAGGCTATCCAACGACACCCAATACGACTGTGTACAAGTTTTAGTTCGAAAAGTGAATCACGGTGCACAGGCACCAATGCACCCTGCACTGTGTATCCATTTCAGTGCGCAAGGGAACTGGAAAATTCTGTCTCCTGATACCGTTAGACATGCTGGAATCACTAAAAATATGAAGCAGCAGCCAGCTTCATAAGCTATTTCACATAGCATGTTTACAGTCTTCAGTCGCTGTTGCTGTTTCACTGCCTTGCTGACTTACTGAGTGCTGGTAAATGCTATTTCATCGAGTCTGACTGAGAACTAAAAAGTCACCTCATCTCACAAGGCATGTTACAGTCTGCAGTCCACTCTTACTGATTAACCAACTGACTTACTGGGTTTGAAAGATGTAAAACTTTAAACTAACCTAAAAATGTACACACAAGAAATGATTCCCACTTTCAGTAACTTTCCAACTTTACTGACTTGGCTGCCTGAAACAACATATAGACAGTCTTGATTGTATTATTACTTTTAAGATTAAAAATATTAAACTAAACTGGAAATGTGAACACAAGAAATGGTTCCCACTTTCAGTAAACACTTACCTACTGACTTGGCTGACTGAGACAACATATAGATGGGCTTGATGATAGTATTATTAATTATAAGATGATTTTTTGTAAGTAAATTGGAAATGTCGACACAAGAAATGATTATCACATTCAGTAAACACTTACTGGCTTGGCTGACTGACTGAGGCGGCCTTGATAATTGAATTATTACTTTGAAGATGAAAAACTTTAAACTAAACTAGAAATGTTCCCACAAGAAATATTTACCACATTCAGTAAACTCTTACTGTCTTGGCTGACTGAGACAACAGATAGACAGACATGACAGGTTAACTTTAAAATGGTATTTGGACGAATAAAGTATTAAGAGTGGTACATATTCTGTTTCATTGAAGGGAATATAACCTCCCACATTGGGTTGATGTAGTCTAACCCCTTAATATCACTGTTAACACGTGAGGGGGGCTAGGGGAGACAACCCGCTGATTAATCAAAGCCAGGGCGCCGGGCGCTAATGAGACAAATGTCACACACGGCGCTAAACGCCTCAAGGTTGTCTGGCCCATCATCATCGGAGTCAAGGTCAGACGGTCTGGAACTGACTGTCTAAGAGAGAACAAATACAGACTTGATGATATTATTATTATTATTATTATTATTATTATTATTATTATTATTATTATTATTATTATTATTATTATTATTATTATTATTATTATTATTATTATTATTAACTTTTAAAATGGAAAACTTAAAATAAGCTTGATGGTAGAAGCTAATTAAAGAGCGCTAAATATCTGATTAATTCGCTCTATACGACCGCTGTTAGTGAGGCTTTTCCTAAAGTATTTTCTCCTCGATTGGTAGAATCAACAATTGCAAGCAGACAAACGGTGGGTGTATTACCTGTGAATTCTGCAGTGAATAATGAGTTTACAGACAACTATCTGGAATTCATCATAAGGGGAGTGAATGGTCAGCTGGTGGACTTATCATCTATTGCTTTGGAGTTGTCTATTGATCTAACTGAAGAAGACGGAACAAGGCCTTTAGGAGATGCTAAAAACATCTCATTAGTGAATGGATTGTCTTGAATCCAGGCGCCCATGTGGAGTAGAGGCCTAACTCCATGTGCACCTGCTCTTAGCAGTGGTTCTGCATGCATAAATGCATAAATAGTGTGTGAATTATTACTACTGACCCTGCGTAATGATTGGAGTCCCTTTGCTGTGTGATTGATGTGTAACTCTGTGGTACGTGGTGTGTGCTACTGTGAACCTGCCCAGGCGACACTCGAGGCATGGCGACTACTGCCCTAGAGACGGCAGGTGCTGCCTCAGTGACCTCACACCGGAGTGCTAATACATCAAGTGGTCCACGCGAGGAAGATACAAGCATGTTACCTCTCACAGTGGCGTCAAATGCTGGACAGGAGAAGCCCAATAGTGACGAAGTTCCTTGGACAACTGTTGGGCCCCGGAGGAAGACACAAGGAACCAACGAGTTAATACATCATAACCATGAGAAGAAAAGAATCAACCTGCATTTCCCCACAGGCACGAGAACTGCAACGAAATATGCATGGCTGGCTGAGTTAGCCAAACAACACCCTGGTGGTGGGTATGTGTTGGCGAGTGGACATGCAAACCATGTCCATATGAACATTACTGAAGAGATGGTGAATTATTTCTGTACTCAAGAACTTGCTGGTATAACAATGTGGAAACCACCACTGCCTGCTCATACCCACAGGACACCAGTCATCATTTTTGACCTGGACCTCTACCAGGATCACAAACTGGTAGAGCAGCATGATCACATCATAAATGCAAAAAAACACAACTGGCAGAGAGAATATTCTAGCTCACTGGACCAGCGACGTGTCTCCGCCGGAAAGATTTACTGTCCCAAGTGTTTATCGGCAACTAACAATGAAGGTCTTCAACCCTCCCAGGTGCAGGTGTTACAAGTGCCAACGGTGGAATCACGTAGCAAGAAACTGGAGGAGTGATGAGCGGTGTGGCCACTGTGCCAGAAAGCATGCAACATCTGTGTGTGATGTCAAAAAGGAAAATGGTGAAACACTGAAACTGAGGTGTGCCAACTGTCACATGAAGGGAGTTCCCGCCTGGCATGAGGACTGTGCCTCACTCCCGTCGAGACGGACTGCCCGGGGTACACTAGCAAGGGGTGCCAGTAACCACCCTGGCTCATCTGCGGTGCCACCACCGGTCACTCAGGCATTCTCTCCACCCTTCCCGAACCACTCCAACTCCACAGCCGGTAGCTCGAGTGACACAGTTGTAGTCTCTATCAATACATGTTGGTCGCGGGGCCCGGATCAGGCAGAGACAATTGCTGAGCTGAGGAATACAGTAGAAAACCAAAGCAAAACTGTGGAAAAGCAGAGCATGCAAATAACTGAACAAAATAGGGAAATCATGCACCAAAAGATGACGATAACCACTCTTCAGGAAACTTTGAGAGTAGCAGTAACGAGAGCAGTACACACCACCCTGGGGTACCACCATGTGCTCCCAGGCGGCCAGCACCCCAGGGGAGACCCCAGCAGGGGGTGTCCCAGCCCTCACGCCAGCTGGGCCCACCCACCACGGCTCCCCACACCCCATCCTCATCAACGCCGTGCGCTTTGTACAGAGGTCAACTATTCCCTGTTGAAACGCAAATTATTGTTGATGAGTATCACGATGCAACTGATCAAGATCATGAACAAAGTGACAGTGAGAGTGAGAATGTTAATGAGAATAAAGGAGATCATGATGTGAATACAGGTGCTGATAAACTCTGCTTGAAGGAATATAGTAGTGGAGATGATAAAAACAATTGTGATAACGATGAATTTGAAATCAGTGATGCCTGTAGTGATAATGAAGGAGTGGAACTGGACGTGGATGACATCCTCGGACCGCACGCGACACATCCCAGATGGTTCCGCCAGAACAATATTAAAAAACTGGTGACAGGTGATGTGCTGACGGAAGAGGATTCTGACCTCCATTAAAAAGTTATGACTGAAGACATAGATATTGTCTGCCTCCAAGAAACCCTAACTCCCGCAGGTAAAACCCCACAGAATCTGCCTAGTTATCAGTGTTATAATCCCAGATCAAAGAATACGTGTCTCATGTATGTTAAAAAATCACTGCCACATGAGCCACTTCCTACTCAACAACGAGAGGGTTTTCAATATCATGGTATCCGGGTACACGTTGGTAACTCTACACTTAATGTTTTGAATGCCTATGCACCTACTGGCCTCCTCCAGTATACTGACCTACCTAATTTTACACATACTGACCCTACGATCTTAATTGGGGATATAAATGCTAAACACAAACATTTAGGGGATCAACTCACAAACACCAATGGGAGAATATTGTTGGAACTTCTCGATACATATGATGACGTTCAAATTATCAGTAAGAATCAACCAACGTAAATATAGGGAGGAGTCCTAGATAGGTGCATTGGCTTTAACCTGTCATACACTACTCATGAGACTGATTTTATGGATAACTTAATGTCTGACCATTTAGCCATAACAGCTAACATACACGTGGCTAATGTTGACCTACCTGGCACTAAGCTGAGTAGACGCAGGCAAGCAGTAAGGAAAGAGCAAGAAAAATTCTTTATTGACAGCATAGGACATTGGTATAACAATTATGAGCCTGAGAATGTACAACAGTTTTATGATGACCTCGTGAATAAAACCTATGAGTCCCTCAAAATTAGTGAATCACACCAAACAAAAAGACGTTCTGGTAAGCAGGTCAGACACAACCAGTACTATGAAGATGCTAAACTGAAAGAGTTTAAATCAATTGTTAGACAGACGGGTAAAGCATATAAGAACCTTAGAACTCCTCAAATGTTAAAACTGTTTCAGGCCGCGCTTGCAGCGGCAAGGGAAAGAATGACTGAACTGAGACAAACTGAATGGGATGGTTTTGTTAGTGGACTTAACCTGCATACTCCCCTGGGCAAAGCCTGGAAATGGATAAACAAAATTATTGGCAAAAGTAATAGACAAGTTTCACACCCAAACCCGCTACAGAAAGCCAATCAATTAATTACAAAATGGGCTCAGGTTTCCAGCTTTGGAATGTTATCAGCTAGCATTAGGGAGAAATTGCAGGCGAGGTCCACAGACAGAAATGGTCTCATAGATTTCATGTTGGGCAAGCAACATGATGAATGTGATGTTCCATATACAGATTATGAATTGGATGCAGCCCTCTCCAGGGGCAGTAGCACTGCTCCGGGTGAGGACGGTATCACCTATGATATTCTCAGACTACTACATCGTGTATCCGGTAACCCACTATTAGAATTGTTTAATGCGAGTTATGCCACTGGGCAACTGCCAGTATCATGGACCACCAGTGCTTAATAGATTATTGTATAGAGTTAAAAAGCACATGTCACCTGATATCAATGGTTTCACACATGGTAAAAGTGTACACAACTGTATCACAACCTTTTTTACTGTACATGGAGATAAAAGGCACAAGTACACAACATTTCTTGATTTAAAAAATGCCTTTGATATTGCTAATAGGGAAGTGATTATGTATGAATTAGCGAGAATGGATATAGGTGGACAATTATTACATTGGATACGGGGCTATCTTACCAACCGGAAGTCCTCTGCACTGTTCCAAGGCTACAGGAGTGAAACTAAAGTAATGCAACTAGTCACCCCACAAGGGGGAGTACTCAGTCCTACCTTGTTAATGTTCTAATTAATGCCTTACTAAAATCAATCCCAACTAGCCCGGCAAACATCACTATCAGCTATGCAGATGACATCTTTGTACATACTAAAACCCACTGCGAAATGAAAACAGCCTTAAATTGTATACATACAGTTTGTGAGAGCCTTGGTCTTGTAATCAACGCTGCTAAAACTAAGGTATTTAACAGACCAATTGGCAACCGCAAAAGTGGACCACGAAAACGTAAGATAGATAACATACCAATAGACTATGTCTCTTCCTTCAAATACCTTGGTGTCTCTGTCCCTTGTACCTCAACTGCTGTCAATAAGTTACATCAACAGTGTAGAGACAGGCTCAGGGCTCTCAGAACTGTAGTGGGGTACAGCCCTAAGTACGGTGTTAATATTAGAATAGCAAAAATTATGTATTTAGCATATATAAGGTCTCTGATAGACTATCATGCACCAGCTTTGGTCCTGTAAAATGGCAAAAGTATTGATAGACTGGAAAAAATGCAAAATGAAGTACTCAGAATTATACTTGGCTGTCCTATAACTACTAAAGTTCTCAACATGCGGAAATAATTAAATATACTTAGCATTCGAGACAGAATATTTGAAATTATTCGTATGATGGGACTAAAGCTGCTGCGTGATAACAAAAACAACATTGTGTCAGTTGAACTGTTAGAATACATACGAAATGGAACCAGCGAGTCTAAATGGATTCAAAGAACAGCCACTCATATTAAAATGATGGGACTGCACGATGTATGTACAGATGAAAGAGTACAGCACTTCCTTCCACCCTGGCAGATAGTATCTTTTGACATCCTAACCCCTGCATACCCCACCAAGAAACTAATCACAAACAATCCTCATGATCAGCTTGCTTCTAAATTAAGCACCATAGAACACATTCACAATATACAAGCTGAAAACAACATAACACAGACCATATACACTGACGGATCACTCAATACAGCTACAGGGAGGGCAGGAAGTGCTGTTATTGCTCATCAGCCCGATGGCAGCACAATTCAAAGGAATATCCGAATTAGTAAGGGGGCATCCACAATGCAGTTGGTAGCAATACTGGTAGCACTCGAAATTATTGACAACACTGAAGTAGACAGCTTACTTTTTTCCTACTCCCTTTCCTCACTACCAGCAATAAACAGTTTGCAATCAAGTAATAACGTGCTTGTCTTGGAAGCTAGACGTAGATATATAAGAATACTTAGTAAGAGGGTAAATATAAAAATGTTGTGGATTCATTCTCACATTGGCCTGCAGGAACATGACAAAGTTGACGCCATTGCTAAGGCTGCAGTAAATAAAGACAGTATTGAACGGAATCTTGAGTTATCAAACAGGTCCCTTAAAAGTGTCATTAGACAAGAACTCCTGGATGGATTTGAAGAAAGTAGAACTGTGGAAACTGGAGCTAGCTGGTCCATTGTTCATCACAATGAAATGTGTGAAATAAAACATGTGTATGGGGCAAGTAACAAAAAAAGTAGACTAACAGATGTTGTCACAGCTCGTATCTCTGCCAGTTCGGCATGTACAGGGATCTAGATGAAGTAAAGTGTAAAGTGTGTGGACAAAGACATAGACACACACTCGAACACTATATCTTGGATTGTAGTTATTATCTTATTACCATGGATAAATTACCTGAAATCCTTGCACTGTATCCATATTTCGCTTCCAGTAGATAAACGACATATGAGATGAAGAAACAAGTAGTGTATTGTGAAGACTAATAATAAACAGAAGCCACCCTATGACTATCTCCAGTGGTCAAACTATTATGTATTAGCGATAAGACCTACCATTAATATATAATGACTTACTGTAAATGTATAGCTCTTGAAATAACACTTTCTCTGTAACTAGCTGACATTGTAACTATAAGATGTGAAGGATAGATGAAATTGTTTATGTAATAATCTAAGATGAGGTATGATTAAGACCTTTTGTGCCCTCTGTAATGCTTTTTGCGCTACCGCTCACAGGATAGGTATGGGGTGCACAATAAACTAGTCGCCTCCGGTGGTAACAATAAAAAATTTATTCAAATTTATTTAAGTATATTTAAACGAAATATAATGCTGCTATCTACAATTTCAGGGTGTGAGGCTCTGCGCTATGATAAACTGTCTAATTTTTTTTAAATCGTGTTGATCCTAGCAAAATTGAAGCCGGCTATTTCACTAATGCGTCAGCTGGAGAGAGAAGCAGCGGGTTGGCAGATATGAAAAAGAGGGGTGTAAATAGCTGCTTCAAACTAATGTTGGATGTTAAAGTGTGCCTTGTGTTACCTATCGTACGTTATGGCTCGTGACCCTGAAACAGCTAACAACAACAAGGTCTAGGGTTACTAAAAACTGCTGTTCACAAGAGCGGGTCACCAGTATAACCCCTTGATAAGTAATGAGCACGTTAATAACAATCTTCCTTTAGGACTGAAAAAATACATATAACTTATAATACATATATTCAAAACAGTATAATATAAAAACACAGATGGTAAAGTTAACTTATCCAACAAACATAAAATATTGTCTCTCTTATAATATACTATAATAAAAATATGGCACAACATGAATGTTACAGACTTAACTCTACAAAGATGTGATCTATCCTGGTCCGTATCAGCTACTGAAATCTCTCTCTGTCGCTACCCATAATCCTCTCCTCCTCTGCCTCATCCAGGATGAGGGATGGAAACTAAAGACTTTTTAATATTTAAAACTAATTTAACAACCACTTGTTCTCAAAACACATAAGAATGCAAATTACATATAATAGTTACTTGCAAAATATATAAGTACAATGCCACCTGCTTAATTACAGCAAATAAACAATTATATAACTTAATAAAAGTGACATCTGGAACTCCCAAAACTGAACAGGTCCAGCAATTCTAACTTCCCGAATCTAACAGGTATTAGACGTGTGCAAAGCAACCGCGCTCCTGTCCCCACTGACGCTGCCACACCACACGATAATTTACCAAAAACACAATGTGTGTACATATACAGGCAATGATATAATGGAACAAAACAAGTTATTTTAAATTTATATACGTATTCAGCTAGGAGCACATAACACCTTGAACTACAACCCGATAAATAGTTTGTACCCAGTGATAATGAACAAGCTAATTTAAAATATAATATCAAGTCTATGATTTTCCACGTTACGTTACATTGTGTGTTACAAGGTCTAAAACAATCACACAGTAATAGAAAGAAGGATGTTTGCATGTTGGTCACGTTGCGTTACGAGGTGAAAACACACACTAGCATTGATTTGATTTGATTTGTTATAAGAAGAATGAAGACTGCCTTAGGACTGTTGTTGATGCTACTCTAAACCTGTTATTGGGAAAGAAGGATGTTTGCATGTTGGTCACGTTACGTTACGAGGTGAAAACACACCCTAACATTTATTTGATTTGATTTATTATAAGAAGATTGATGACTGGTATACGACGAGGCTCGTTACTCTTAAAAGGTATTTGGGGAAAGAATGTTGTTTGCACATTTAAAAATATTATTATTATTGTGGTTGTAAATGTCTTAGTCTTTCATAAAAAATAAAATTTATATAAAATGGATTTACATCATTAACTACTTTTTTGTTCTGAATACAGAGGCATGCATGTAAGGGCCAAAAACCTGAGGGGTGACCAGTAAACAGAGTATGCTACGTTTAGAGGGGAGGGCGTAGGCAGGAGCTGCCGCTTCTCTGATATAAACACGCAAGTCCCACATCTAGAGTAACCTAAGGTTGCTGTATACTCCAAATGTTCGAGTCGTCGCCGCCCCCACCCACCGGGTGTTGTACTCCTATAACTCAGAAGAGGAGAGCTCTTGTAACTGATAAGGTGGACTGCCAGGGAACTATGAAAGCTGTGGTGATGAGAGGGGGTAGATACACACTTCTCCTTCGTTACTGTGAAAAACTAACAAAAACATAAATGTGAAACTGCCAACTCGACCTCCTTATTTTTTAGACTAACGTAAATAAATAGAATGAGTGTGCTCTTACCTTATTATATTAATATTATTATTCTACTCAATGGTACAAAACACACCCACTGTTTAATGTAAGGTGCTGGAGGGAGCGTGCGAGGGGATATGATGTGGGATATTGTTGTCAAAATAGTCTCCCCTCCCACACACTTACCTCAGTCACAGTTCAACTATCAAAGAGGGTAGGCCTCCCAAATGCTCACTCCCCTCACCCATGTGGTATGTGGTGTGCCCTCTATGCGCTATGAGGTGTGAGACACGAGTCATGTGGTAGCTATGTGCTACTCCTTAGAGGTGAAGGTTGAAGGAGCAGGGATGGGATAGGAGGGGGAGGGGTGGAGTGAGGCGGCCCAGTCTTTGTTTACAAAATATTATGCCTGCATCGCTTACACCTCACTTGTCGAGACACCACGCTGTGAACAGTTGGGTATGGCATGTAACTAATGTCTCCTCTTACACCCTGTGTTGAAGGCTTAGGAAGCAGATGCTGAGATGATAACAGTGCTGGAGACTAAAGAGAGAAAGTTACACGTTTTTTGGTAAAATATACACACTTCACTCTGCCATCTGATCCTTTCCTATATACCACAGACATATTGTTTATAAAACACGAGAGTGTGTGAGGCACACCACCAATACCAGCCAACGCTCCTGGATGGCCCTCTTCACTCCCCCTCTCCTCCCCCCTCACCTGCTTCACACACCCTTCCCTAACCCATTCTTATACAAGGCACTTCTGGGAACAAAATTCAAACTGCTCTTAACATACTTGGTACAACCTGTCACAAGTTAGGCTTAGTTATAAATGCAGATAAAACCAAATACGAGTATAGGAAACGAAGAAATATAACACTTACTCTAAATGGTGTGGAACTGAGCCGTGTTCAGAAGTACAAGTATCTGGGCATGTATGTTGGATACACATGTGAGAGTAAAAATGCTGAAATAAATCATATCAGCACCTTATGTAAAGCCCGTCTGCATCCTCTGAAAGCACTGGCTTTTTCTGGTAAAGGTGTTGGGGTACCTATCTTGCGGATGTTATACATAAGTACTGTTCGGTCCCTGATAGACTACGCAGCACTCGTATTGTCTTACACAGGCCAAGGCAGAATTCAAAAAATAGAGCTGATACAGAACGAGGCTATGAGGATTATTCTTGGATGTCAAAGAAATGCAATGCTTGAAATAATGAGAATGGAATTAAATTTACAGAGTGTGTGTGATAGAGTCCATGACATTAACACTAGAGTATCTATTCGTTTCATGCGGAGAAAAGGAGGGGATAAGCTGTTTGAGAGCGTTCAGACCTGCTTGAGTGACGTACACACTTCCAGGAAACTGAGGGAGACACGCTACACGAGAGGATTAGCTCATGACCTCAGGGAATACGACGTACCTGACTGCTGTAAACCCTCTCGACAGTGTAACATGTCTGCTCCCTGGAAAGTACAGAAAATAGACGTCGAAATTGTACCCCTCAAGGTGAAAAAGATTCATCATGAACCGGGACAATTACGGTGTTTGTATGGAAGCATGATATCTCGGTTACCAAGAGGCAACAGTTTACATGTATATTGCGACGGGTCGGTGGTGGAGGATGGCAGGGCCGGGTGTGGTGACCTAATAAGGGATTATACGGAGTTTGGGACTGTGGACAGGAGAATTGAACTCCGGCTTAGTAATTATATATCATCCACACAAGCTGAACTGCAGGCCATTCTGGCGTGTTTGGAGGAAGTACGTCATGACGACAAAAATGTTTTTGTATTTGTCGATAGCCGAGGAGCACTGGAGTCCTTAAACAATCGAAACCCAGTCTTCATGTCTATAGTTGAGGACTGTAAGAGAAGAATAACTGAGATAAAGCTGAAAGGTTATAGTGTGAAATTCATGTGGATTCCATCTCATGTTGGAATAGTGCTCAACGAGGTGGCGGATGACTTGGCCAAACGTGCCACATCAAAACCACAAGTTGACATTGAATGTGAATTCACAATGAGACAAATAAGAAGCAAAATCAGAAATATTTAGGCACAGGCGGGAGTGGAGAGGAGAGATATAATGTATGAGAGAAGTCAAACCATGCAACACTACATGTATGTGAGTCAAAACACCCATTTCACTTATGGTAAAAGGAGAAATGCTTGGAGTGACTCTGTGTACATGCGGCTCAGGTTTGGGTACAAATATTACTGGGAATATGGGATAGGTGTTGTACACCTAAAAATACTCGGTCTCCTAGGGTCTGCTCCACATGGGAGGGGGAGGGCCCCTCCCCTCTACGCCCTCATCATATCCTTCTCGATTATACATACTATTGTTATTTAACTATTTATATATAACTACTTATCATGCCTAATTCTATGCTATCTACACGTATATTTTCATATTACACACCTGAACATGCTACCTGAGGAGTAGAGCCACCTGGGCGGGGGCACTCATCTCACCCTTAGAGATGATTCCCACACCATCACCTGTGTCAGGTGTGTCCACGGACACACGTAACGCAGGTGTAGCATGCAGTTCTAGTCCTCAACCTCACTACTCCTAACTCACCTAAGAATAGACGAGGTGACGTGTGAGTGATGTGTAGTAGTGATGGTGACCAGGTGGCACCCAGAAAGATAGTGCTTCACCACCTGGCTCACCATACCGACCACATTGAAAGTTTCATCCACTTCCTCACTGCCCAGAAATCCAGTGCTGGCCAGGACTACAGCTAACACCATAAGCAGGATTCGGCAATCACTTGACATCATTGCTTCCTGAAATAAGGATATATATATATTTATGTTAAATATCTATATATATGTATATATATATATATATATATATATATATATATATATATATATATATATATATATATATATATATATATATATATATATATATATATATATATATATGTGTGTGTGTCATTTCCACCAGGCTCAGCAGAGGGATACACTGGAGAAATACCTCAGCACCTCAAGGAGATGACAAACCCAGTTCACGGCGAAGTTGCCGAGACACTACTGTCAGAAGTCACGAAGTTTGTCAATGACTGCCTCTCTGTGCTGATCCCAGATACAATTAAACCCTTCTTCTTCGGAGCATCCCTTTGTACCCTTAAGAAGAAGGATGGTGGAGTCAGACCAATTGCCGTGGGTAACACACTTCGGCGCCTTGTTGCTAGGGCAGCTGTCAGAAAAATTAGCATAGACGCTGCAACGATGCTTCGATCCCATCAACTAGGTTTTGGTGTCTTCCATGGCTGTGAAGCAGCAGCTCATGCAGCGTGAGCCTATATTTAGCACCTCTCAGAAAATAAGGCATTAATTAAATTAGACTTTAAAAATATCCTAAGTACTTTATCCTGGCAAGGTCGCCAATGTCGGGGTACATCCTGTAAGTGAGTAGTAACAGTGTACACAAGATCTTTATCCCGGACACCTGGCAAGATCGCCAATGTTGGGGTTTACCTTAGTTATAAGTATAAGTATAAGTAACCGTTCTTGATATCCTGCCAACGGTCGCCAATGCGGGGTGTCTCTCTCTCTACATGGACACCACCCAGTAGTATTAGCGATAACTGTTACTCACCGTAGCCCTGTGGGTCTTCACTCAATCCTTGCAGCTCCACTGTTCGCCAGGAGAGTATCCCAGTCGATCCCCAGTCAGCCTTATAGCCAAAGATGAGTGGGAACACAGTTTGCTCTATCCCAATCGTGTGCCCGCCCCGACAAGGGCTCTACAACTAACTGTAAGGTTGCCAACTGGTGTTTCCCGTGTCCAGTAACACGTCAGTGGTATTGTGGAATTGTGGTACTAATGGCAGAGCTCACTCATTAAATGTAGCCTCAGGCAGGTATAGGTCTCTAATACTCTCACTCTTTGGAACTGTACTATAGCAACAAGATATATGGAGGGATAATACAAACGCAAAGGTATTTTGTATTTTACTTAAAAACTTCAAGGTATTATAGCCGTATCAACAACGAAACATCAAGTACAATGTAGAAACTCACTCTATCTTCATAAAATTGGGGCTCGTCTAGAGGGCAACACTCCCCCCTCCTGTCAATGTCAGCTGAGCGACCCCCTTCACCGTGCAAATGCTTAGTACTTGTTTCTTTGGTGTGAAGCGCCTGATTCTTTAAATTCGCAGGGATCACTATGTTTGTAATCAACACAATATTTCCATAATGGCAATAGAACACAATGAATCACCACACTGATCTCAAGTTCAATAACTCATTTCTACAGCAATTAACATAATTTTTCACTATAATGGCATAATGCACTGTACTTCATAATAATTACAATGAATGCAATTATTCACGGTACTGTCATTAGATTCAGTAATTCCTCTCGAAGGCGTTAACACAATTAATCACTGCACACATGGAAATGTTAATCAACACACCAACATATACATATATAGAGATAAATTCATCAATATCAATAATAATAAGATAAATACTGGGCACACAGCCTAACACCAATAACTGGTACACTTATATATATATATTCTCTGACATAAGTTATCATATTAATGTCACATGAAAGAAATCGTCAACGACACAGTAAATTCCTCAATAATTCCAGGTGCATCCACACACCGCAAATATATATACCGTGAGAGCTTTCTACAGCTTCACTTCTCACAACTGTGTCCTACCGTGACATAGACATTAGTGAGCCTTGCTCACGACATGAAAGATACTCTGGCTAAATATATAGCTGACTAAAGGGGAATTGGGAGGGAAACTAGAATCACCTACTTCCACCTCACTGATGTGGACTCACCCTCCAATGAGAGTTGAATTGTAGCTCCTGGTCCCGGCTTTCGCCTTGTTGTAGGGAACGCCCCCACACACACACTGATGCGTTCTCCAGGAAACTAATCAACGTCCCAAAATAACCGCATCGTCTCCGTGCTCTGTTCTCCGCAGGTCCGTTCTCCTCCACAACGTCTTGCAGGGTTGGAGTCAGTCTCCCGGCCGTCGACTTCTCACAATTACGGCTGCCAACCTACTTCTCGGCTGCAGTCCTCCTGATTCCCAATTAGTTTTCTTCTCCCACTGCTTCTGGTGGATTGGCCCAGCTGCTACGTCGTCACTGTGAAGCTGTCATACGTCCTGACAGGACCCCCAGCCACACGTCTGACCACCTTGCGTGCTGTCACAGACTGGTGGCACCAAAGAGGCGCGATCTCTGGACCCCCCCTGCCTTCGTGACGTCATACTTGCCAGGGGCGGTTTTCATGGCTCCCTGTGCCACGTCACTGTCAGTGACCAATCTGGTGCCACTGACGTCACACAGTTTTGGGGGCAAAACGGAGGATTTCTATCACTCTATTTCCTTTCCCGTATTATATAGCCACAAGAAATATGGAGGGGATGATACAAACACCAAGGTATTTTGTGTTTTACTTAAAACTCAAGACATCACATAATTATATCAATAAACAAACAGCTATTTCATGCGAAAGTCGCTCGTTCTCACAAATAATCATGAACTCGCCAAGCTGGCAATGCTCCTCCTCACGTCAATGTCAAAATCAGCTGGACGACTCCCCCCTCACTGCGTGATCTCTCACTGCACTTGTTTGTTAGCGAAATATGCCCGTTTCTTTAAATTCTCAAGGATCACTAAATGTTCAAACACACAATATCTGTGACAATAGCAATAGAACGTAATTACTTCGCTGCACTGATCTTGAGCTCAATCAATCATTTCTATATTAATGAACACAATAATTCACCATCATGGTATAACACACTGCACCTCATTTAATGATAATGCATGCAAGTATATATTACTGGAGTTCTCAGTAATTCCTTTCGTGGGCGAATATTCAATTGATCACTGCACACCTGAATGATTATTCAATACACAAGCATAGACATATATATATATATATATATATATATATATATATATATATATATATATATATATATATATATATATTATATATATATATATATATATATATATATATATATATATATATATATATATATATATATATATATATATATAGATAAATCACAGACATCAATAATAGTAATAATATAGTTACTGGGCACATAGCCTAACACCCAAATACTGGCACATTTATATATATATATTCTCTATTCTAAATGATCATATTAAAGTCTCATGAAAGACATTATCAACACAGTAAATTCATCAATTACTCCGGGTGTCTGCACACACCAATAATAATAATAATATCGTGAGTGCCCTACGTAGCCCCACTTTGCACACTGGTGCCTTACTGTGACATAGGTGAGCCTTGCTCACGACATACAAAATACTGTGGCTAAATAATATAGCTGACTAAAGGGGAATTGGGAGGGAAACTAGAATCACCTACTTCCACCTATCCTCTGGTGAGAGTTGAGTTGTAGTTCCTGGTCCAGGCTCCTGCCTCGTGTAGGGAACGCCCCCACACACACCCTGTCGTGTCCTCCAGGAACCCAATCAACGTCCCAAAATAAACGCGTTGTCGCCGTGTTCTGTCCTCCGTGGGTCCCTGCTCCTCCTCCACGTCTTGTAGGGTTGGAGTCGGTCTCCCGGCTGTCAACTTCTCCTCCCAACTATGGCTGCCAACCTACGTCTTGGCTGCAGTCGTATGGATTCCCAATTAGTGTCTTCTTTCACTGCTTCCCAGTGGATTGGTCCAGCCGCTACGTCGTCACTGTGAAGCTATCAGACGTCCCAGACGATACTGCCTAGACTTCACCTGCACAGCACCATACCCTGGAGCACTTGATGCTCAATATTCCGTCAATTCCCTCTTTGGTCCACACATGGAAAGAAGGAAGACCTCCCGGCGTACTGGAAGACTACGGGTGACGCGTAAGATCCACGGGAGTGGCGTATCACTGTCAGATTGACAGGATCAACCTTCACACATCCGTCTACCTTGACGTGTCGTGTCAGACTGATTCCCTCACGGAGGATTGGCCCAGCCACTACGTCATCACTGTGAAGCTATCAGCAGTCGCATACGTCGCTGCCTAGACTCCACTCTTGCACAACATCTGTCCCTGGAGCACTTGTTGCTCAATATTCTGTCAATTCCTTCTCCGGTCCAACACATGAACGAAGGAAGACCCCACAGGTGATGGCAGACCACGGGTGATGCGTAAATCCTCCGGAGATGGGGTAAACTGTCCAACTGACAGGACCCCCCAGCGCACGTCCGACCTCCTTGACGTGCTGTCTTAGACTGATGGCGCCAGAGTCGCGCACTGACCTGACCCCCCTTCCTTCATGACGTCATATTCGCCATGGGAGGTTTTCTTTGGCTCCCTGTGCCACGTCGCTGTCGGCGACCAATCTGGTGCCACTGACGTCACACAGTTTTGGCGGCAAAACAGAGGAGCCAGCGCCATATTGGCTTCCTAAAGGGCCTATACCACAGGCCAAAATATTCTCTAACAAATTTCTCGCCACCTCGAGAACACTACATTCTCCCACATATATCAAACTGATGCCTGCAACGTAGAGAACGCTCGGGTAAAGTGGACATGACTCTTACAGCAGGCGTGGGAGAAATATAAGGGGGGAACACCATCACAATATATATATATATATATATATATATATATATATATATATATATATATATATATATATATATGTCGTACCTAGTAGCCAGAACGCACTTCTCAGCCTACTATGCAAGGCCCGATTTGCCTAATAAGCCAAGTTTTCATGAATTAATTGTTTTTCGACTACCTAACCTACCTAACCTGACCTAACCTAACTTTTCGGCTACCTAACCAAACCTAACCTATTAAGATAGGTTAGGTTAGGTTAGGTAGGGTTGGTTAGGTTCGGTCATATAACTACGTTAATTTTAACTCCAATAAAATAAAATTGACCTCATACATAATGAAATAGGTAGCTTTATCATTTCATAAGAAAAAAATTAGAAAAAATATATTAATTAAGGAAAACTTGGCTTATTAGGCAAATCGGGCCTTGAATAGTAGGCCAAAAAGTGAGTTCTGGCTACTAGGTACGACATATATATATATATATATATATATATATATATATATATATATATATATATATATATATATATATATATATATATATATATATATATATATATATATATATATATATATATATATATATATATGTCGTACCTAGTAGCCAGAACTCACTTCTCAGCCTACTATTCAAGGCCCGATTTGCCTAATAAGCCAAGTTTTTCTGAATTAATATATTTACTATAATTTTTTTCTTATGAAATTATAAAGCAACCCTTTTCTCTATGTATGAGGTCAATTTTTTTTTATTGGAGTTAAAATTAACGTAGATATATGACCGAACCTAACCAACCCTACCTAACCTAACCTAACCTATATTTATAGGTAAGGTTAGGTTAGGTAGCCAAAAAAAGCTAGGTTAGGTTAGGTTAGGTAGGTTAGGTAGACGAAAAAACATTAATTCATGAAAACTTGGCTAATTAGGCAAATCGGGCCTTGAATAGTAGGCTGAGAAGTGCGTTCTGGCTATTAGGTACGACATATATATATATATATATATATATATATATATATATATATATATATATATATATATATATATATATATATATATATATATATATATATATATATATATATATATATATATATATATATATATATATATATATATATGTATATACCTAGTAGCCAGAACGCACTTCTCTGCCTACTATGCAAGGCCCGATTTGCCTAATAAGCCAAGTTTTCATGAATTAATTTTTTTCGACTACATAACCTACCTAACCTAACCTAACCAAACTTTTTCGGCTACCTAACCTAACCTAACCTATAAAGATAGGTTAGGTTAGGTTCCGTCATATATATACGTTAATTTTAACTCCAATAAAAAAAAATTGACCTCATATATAATGAAATGGGTAGCTTTATCATTTCATAAGAAAACAAGTAGAGAAAATATATTAATTCATGAAAACTTGGCTTATTAGGCAAATCGGGCCTTGCATAGCAGGCCGAGAAGTGACGTTCTGGCTACTAGGTACGACATATATATATATATATATATATATATATATATATATATATATATATATATATATATATATATATATATATATATATATACATATATATATATAAATATATATATGTCGTACCTAGTAGCCAGAACGCACTTCTCAGCCTACTATGCAAGGCCCGATTTGCCTAATAAGCCAAGTTTTCATGAATTAATGTTTTTTCGACTACATAACCTACCTAACCTAACCTAACCTAACTTTTTCGGCTACCTAACCTAACCTAACCTATAAAGATAGGTTAGGTTAGGTTCCGTCATATATATACGTTAATTTTAACTCCAATAAAACAAAATTGACCTCATATATAATGAAATGGGTAGCTTTATCATTTCATAAGAAAAAATTAGATAAAATATATTAATTCAGGAAAACTTGGCTTATTAGGCAAATCGGGCCTTGCATAGTAGGCCAAAAAGTGAGTTCTGGCTACTAGGTACGACATATATATATATATATATATATATATATATATATATATATATATATATATATATATATATATATATATATATATATATATATATATATATATATATATATATATGTCGTACCTAGTAGCCAGAACGCACTTCTAGGCCTGATTTGACTAATAAGCCAAGTTTTCCTGAATTAATATATTTTCTAATTTTTTTCTTATGAAATGATAAAGCTACCCATTTCATTACGTATGAGGTCAATTTCTTTTCATTGGAGTTAAAATTAACGTAGATATATGACCGAACCTAACCAACCCTACCTAACCTAACCTAACCTATCTTTATAGGTTAGATTAGGTTAGGTAGCCGAAAAAGTTAAGTTAGGTTAGGTTAGGTAGGTTAGGTAGTCGAAAAATAATTAATTCATGAAAACTTGGGTTAATAGGCAAATCGGGCCTGGCATAGTAGGCGAAGAAGTGCGTTTTGGCTACTAGGTACGACATATATATATATATATATATATATATATATATATATATATATATATATATATATATATATATATATATATGTCGTACCTAATAGCCAGAACGCACTTCTCAGCCTACTATTCAAGGCCCGATTTGCCTAATAAGCCAAGTTTTCATGAATTAATGTTTTTTCGTTTACCTAAACTACCTAACCTAACCTAACCTAGCTATTTGTGGCTACCTAACCTAACCTTACCTATAAATATAGGTTAGGTTAGGTTAGGTAGGGTTGGTTAGGTTCGGTCATATATCTACGTTAATTTTAACTCCAATAAAAAAAAATTGACCTTATACATAGAGAAAAGGGTTGCTTTATCATTTCATAAGAAAAAAATTATAGTAAATATATTAATTCAGGAAAACTTGGCTTATTAGGCAAATCGGGCCTTGAATAGTAGGCTGAGAAGTGAGTTCTGGCACGACATATATATATATATGTCGTACCTAATAGCCAGAACGCACTTCTCAGCCTACTATTCAAGGCCCGATTTGCCTAATAAGCCAAGTTTTCATGAATTAATGTTTTTTCGTCTACCTAACCTACCTAACCTAACCTAGCTTTTTTTGGCTACCTAACCTAACCTTACCTATAAATATAGGTTAGGTTAGGTTAGGTAGGGTTGGTTAGGTTCGGTCATATATCTACGTTAATTTTAACTCCAATAAAAAAAAATTGACCTCATACATAGAGAAAAGGGTTGCTTTTTCATTTCATAAGAAAAAAACTCTAGTAAATATATTAATTCAGGAAAACTTGGCTTATTAGGCAAATCGGGCCTTGAATAGTAGGCTCAGAAGAGAGTTCTGGCTACTAGGTACGACATATATATATATATATATATATATATATATATATATATATATATATATATATATATATATATATATATATATATATATATATATATATATATATATATATATATATATATATATATATATATATATATATATATATCTATATATATATATATTGTTGGGGTTTCACCTCTCTTCTCTCTAGTCTGGGTGAGCAATTGCTACGCCCAAGGTAACTCACCGTAGCCCTGCGGGTCTTCCCTCGATCCTCACGGTGCCACTGCACGCCAGGAGAGTCTGCCAGTCAATCTTAACGGCCTCTTATTAAGAAAGAGTGAGAACACGACTCGATCACATCGACTGTCGTGTGCCCTCCCCAACAATAGGGCTCTACGGTTATCCACAAGATCGCCAACTGGTGTTTAAGGTGGCCAGTAACACCATCAGTGGACTGGTGTATTCAGTGGTAGCCTTGGCAAGGTCACACTCAAAGATCAGGAATCAGGCAGGTACTTATTGTTATCCTCTATATTTACCAGTATAATATAGCCACAAGATCAATGGAGGGGATGATAAAAACACAAAGAGAGTTTTGTATTTTACTTAAAATGTATGACAGATGTCACAAGGTCACACAATAATCGATAAATCAACTGATCCTGACGCGGCCGATAATTCCCACGGATATTATGCGACCGCTAGAGGGCAACACTCTCCCCTCCTCATCAAGTGTCAAGAACAGCTGATCGCAATGGTCTCTCCGCGCGAAATTTGCTTGTTTTCTAGATTCACGCGCGCTGTTTCATTAAATTCTCCAATATTACTAGAAACTCGCACACTCGATATTGGCTAAATAAACCGTATTACTCAGTTACACTGTACTCAGGCTCAAACAGTTTTTTCTACAATCAATGCTATAATGATTCACTATAATGGCTTCACATTGTTCTTCACTCAACAATATATTATGAACTATTAACACAGGAGTTTTCAGTACTTTCTCTCGTTGGCGATAACGCAATGATTCACTGTACTCACAAATGATTATTCACTGAATGAACATAGACATATATATGGTATATAAATCAATCATCAATACATGGAAAATAAATAGTTTCTGGGCACATAGCCTAACCTCCAAATACTGGCATAATATTATATATAATTTACCACTATATGTTCATATCAAAAATCTATAGAAAGATATACACAACACAGTAAATTTATCACTGGTTCCTGGTGCCTGTACACACCAATAATCAACATGAATATTACAAGTACTCTTGATAGTACTGTCTAGCACACTGGTGCTTTATCGTGACATGGGTGAGACTTGCTCACGACATATAAAATCCTCAGGCTAGAAAATATAGCCAAATAACATAGCTAACTAAAGGGGAATGGGGAGGGAACTAGAACCACCTATTTCACCCTATCCTCCGATGAGAGTCGAGATGTAGCTCCTAGTCCTCGTGTCGGGAACGCCCCCACACTACACGTCGTCGTGTCCTACCAGAGCCTCTCGTCGTCCCACCGTTTAGCGCGTCGTCTCCGTGCCTCCTCACTGCAGGTCCGTCCTCCTCCTTGACTTCTTGAAGGTTGGAGTCGGTCTCCTGGCCGTCGTCTTCTCCCAGCAATGGCTGTCGCCTACGTCTCAGCTACAGTCGTCCGGTTCCCCAAATAGTCCTCTCTTCCTCAGCTACCCAGTGGCTCTGTCAGCCACTACGCTGTCACGAACTGGTGAATTGCCACAGACGTCAACATACGTCACTGCACGGCTTCACTGCTACTGGCACAGTACCTGACTGGAGCACTTGTTGCTCAAATAACCGTCAATTCCCTCTTCTGGTTCAACACATGAACTAGGGAAGACTTCTCAGAGTACTGGCTGACTTCAGGTGACGCGTAAATCCACGGTAGTGGGAACAACTGTCCAACTGACAGGACCATTCGTCGCACGCCCAACCTCTATGACGTGTCGTGTCTGACTGCTGGCGCCAGCCCGGCGCGCTGGCCGGACCCCCTTCCTTCGTGACGTCACTTTCGCTACGAGAAGTTTTCATTGGCTCCCGGTGCCACATTGCTGTCGGTGACCAATCCGGTGCCACTGACGTCACACGGTTTTGGCGGGAGATCAGAGAGGTAAGCGCCATCTTGGCTCCCTAAAGGGCCTATACCACAGGCCAAAATATCACTATTTCACAAATTTCTCGGCTCTCCGAGAACACTTCACTCTCTCCCATATATCAAATTGTAGCCTGCAACGTAGAGAACGCTTGGGAAAAGTAAACATGACTCTTACTGCAGGCGTGGGAGAATTATAAGGGGGGGAACACCGTCACAATATATATATATATATATATATATATATATATATATATATATATATATATATATATATATATATATATATATATATATATATATATATATATATATATATATATATATATATATATATATATATATATATATATATATATATATATATATATATATATATATATATATATATATATATATATATATATATATATATATATGTTTCATTGAATATGACCGCATATTCTGTATTTATTATTTTCTGGTTTAGGGCTTCTATCCCTCTAACTATTTTCTTAGCATCAGGGCTTAATTGGAATAGGAGTTCTCCAAAACTCATTTTCGTACTTTTAAGGTGAAGAAAAGAAGTGATTTACTATAGAGTGTATTACACTTATTTGTATAATTTGCACGACGTTTCGAACCTCCATGGTTCATTCTCAAGTGAACAGATCTTACAATACTAGTTGATTTTATACCCGCATTAGGTCAGGTGATAATACAATGAAGGTGAAAAACATGGGGGGATACATAAGGGATAAACATAGGGGCTGCAGAAGGCTTATTGGCCCATACGAGGCATCTCCTATCTAAACACAAAGATTAATCCAGTGTAATTGGCCTGTTATGTTGGACATTGTCTTCTGTGTTGGCATCGATATGTTCTTGTCTTGTCCTTACTCTCATGGTGGGTAGAGTAAATAGTTCCGTGATTTGGGTGTTCATGGTAGGTCGCTCTATTCTTATGTGAATTGCCTCAAGAATTTGTAATCTTCTTGAATCTTGGGTTTTGTCTATTATGCAAGTATTCTTGTTCAACATTTCCCTTGTTAGAGTAATGTCATGGGCTTGTCTCATGTGATTCCTAGGGGCACCAGATTGAAGATGGCATGTCAAACGCCTCGTCAGCTTGGTCGACGTCATACCTATGTACTTACATTGAAGGTTACATCCTTCGTGGGGGCAAGTGTACATGTATACAACGCTTGACTGCTGTAGAGGGTTCTCCGTCGGCTTCGGGCTGTTTTTGATAAGGAGTTCGGAAGTCTTCTTGGTTTTGTAGAATATTATCAGGTTTATGTTTTGGTTAGGAGTAGTGCTTTTTACTCCTTTACGGATTATTTCTTTCATTATTCTTTCCTCTTTTATATGTTCACTGTGCATGGTTGATTTGTAATATAATTTTATTGGGGGTGTTGTGGTTTCTGTTCTAGGTTCTGAATTATACCAACGGTCCAAGTGTCTTCTTATAGCAGCGTTTATTTCCGCGTTGCTATATCCGTTGTTCACCAATACCTGAGTTACTCTTTCAAACTCTCTACTCACGTTGCTCCATTCAGAGCAGTGGGTAAGCGCTCGACGAATATAAGCATTGAGAACACTGGCTTTGTATCTTTGAGGGCACTCACTTCTACCGTTCAGGCATAATCCTATGTTGGTGGGCTTGGTATATACGTTGGTGCTTAAAGAGGTTCCTGTTTTTGTTATTAGTACATCCAAGAATGGCAGACTGTTATTTTCACTATTTTCATGTGTAAATCGGAGTACTGACTCTCTCTCTAGGTGTCTTTTTAGGTCAATTAGTTCATCTGAGTCTTTTACTATTACGAATATGTCATCTACATAACGGCAGTATACAGTTGGTTTTTGTCTGCTACTGAAGACCCTATCTTCGATGGTTCCCATATAAAAAAAATTAGCAAATAAAACTCCTAAGGGGGAGCCCATTGCTACTCCGTCTATTTGTAAATACATGTCTCCTTGTGGACTGATGAAAGGGGCTTCCTTTGTACATGCTTCGAGAAGACTTTTCAAGTGTGGCTCAGGTATGTCTAATTTGGGGGTGCTCTCGTCTCTGTATACTCTGTCCTCTCTTGTAGAAACTCTTGTAGAAACAAAGACACTCCGTAATAATATATAATAAAGATAATAACGAAATATTTCAGTTCAAACGCAGATCAATCGACACAGCTCAATTTCACCACCAATTGCACTGAAAAATAAGAACAATAAAAAAAAAACGAAATGAAAACAATGAAAAAAGAAACAAGCTATACCCACGAAATGAACGATATGGAAAACAACACAGCTCAATTCCAATGCAATGTCACCAAATAATTAAATAAAAATATAAATAAATAAAAATCTATGAAAATTCAATATATCAACAATCGGAAACATTGACATGGAATCGTAACATATTTTGTATAGTTTGTGTTGGTCTTACGTGCAACAGATGGCGCTGTTTAAAAAAAAGCATGGTTTCACCTGTCACAGGTGTGGCATGTTCATAGTTGGTATATAAAAACACGTACGTATTCGAATGGAATGTTGTGTCAAAATTTCAAAGCAATCGGTGAAGACGGTATAGAGACTACAGCGTGTATTGCTCCTGCGTCCAACAGATGGCCCTGTTTTCCATAAAAAAAACATTTTTTTTTCCTGTCACAGGTGACGCATGTATATAGCAGATATATAAAAACACTCGCCTATTCCAATGCAACTTTGTGCCAAAATTTCAAAGCAATCGGTAAAGAGGTTTCGAAGTTTCCACTCACACATGAAAAACACAGTTTTTAAAAAAAAATGATTTTTCCCCTCACAGATGTGATATCAATACAGTACGTATATAAAAAAAACTCACTCGGATGCGAATGAAACATTGTGTAAAAATTTCAAAGCAATTGGTGAAGAACTTTCGGAGATAAGCTATTTTGAACAAACGAACATTTCCATTTTTATTTATATAGACTAGCTGTACCCGGCCACGCGTTGCTGTGGCTCAGCAACGCATGTGCGATGCGTAGCTACTGCAACCTTCCCCTGTCTCCCAGTCCTTCCCACCATTCTCCCCCTCTCCCGTCCCCTTGCCTACCAACCAATCCCCACGCCCTCATCCCCTCGTCCTCCCCACCATACCAGCTTTCCCATTGTCCTCCCGACCATCCCCAATCTACCGTCCCGTCGTCCTTTTAACCATTTCCCACTCCATCGTCTACTCATCCTCACCCCATCTCATACTTCCCCATCCCCTCATCCTCCCCATCCCCTTGTCCTCCACACTCCCCCATCCCCTTGTTCTCCACACTCTCCCATCCCCTTGTCCTCCACACTCCCCCATCCCCTCGACCTCCCACACCATTACCCCTTCCCCTGTCCCCTTTTCCTCTCCACCATTCCTCACTCCCATCTCGTTCTCCCTACCACTCCCTCGTTTGTTGCATTCTCAAATGATCTGATGTTCCCATCAGAAAATTAGGAACATCAAATGATCTGATGTTCCTATCACTAAAATATATTAAAAAAGGATAAAAAACAAAATGAAAAAATTAAAAAATAAAAAAATTAACTATACTCACGAAATGAACGGTATGGTAAACAACACAGCTCAATTCCAATGCAGTGTCACACAAAATATTTAAATCAAAATTAAAATAATTTGAAATGATTGAAAATTCAATTTATCAATGCAATCGGAAATATTTAAATGGAACCAAAACATATTTAGTGTAGCATGTTTTGATCTTACATGCAACAGATGACACTATTTAAAAAAAACAGCATGGTTTTATCTGTCACAGGTGTAGCATCTATACTTATACTCACGAAATGAACTGTATGGTTAATAACACAGCTCAATTCCAATGCAATGTCACATAAAATAATCAAATCAAAATGAAAATATATAAAAATCTGTGAAAATTCAATGTATTCAGAAATTATGCATTCAGAAATATTGAAATGGAATTGTAACATATTTAGCATTACGTGTGTTGCTTTTACTTGTAACAGATGGCGCTTTTTTATTTTTTTAAGTATGTCTTTACCTGTCACATGTGTGGCATCTATATAGTAGGGATATAAAAGCTTGCTATAAAAGCTATGAAATAAATTCGAATGGAACGTTTTGTCTTAATTTCAAGACAATCGGCGAAGAACTTTCGGAGATGAGAGCATGTGTTGCCTTTACTTCCAACAGATGGCGCTGTTTCAAAAAAAAAACATGTATTTTCCTGTTCCAGTTGAGGCATGAAAAATGCAGTTTTCAAAAAAGCATGTTTTATTTATGAAGTATATATATATATAAACCCACTCAGATGCGACTGGAACGTTGTGTCAAAATTTCAAAGCAATCGGAGAAGATTTTGAAGATTACCAATTTTTAACAAATTTTTTACAACATTTACATTTTTATTTATATAGATTATAAACCCCGCCTAACAAGCTGCAACAAAAGACATCAGTATTGTATCGATTTCGATGTACACCATAGGATATAATAGGAAAGAATAAATAAGGAAAGAGTGTGTATTTGGTTCCAGCTCATGCAGCCCTCTGTCTCGATGTGATCACTGATTATATTTGTATACTAGCAGTACTCGGCCACGTGTTGCTGTTGCTCAGCAACGTATGTGCGTTGCTGAGTCACAGCAACCTTCCCTGTGTCTTCCAGTCGTCCCAAACATTCCCCCTCCACCATCCCCTCGTTCTCCCAACCATTCCTTACTCCCCCGTCCCCGCGTCCTCCCAACTATTCACCCACTCCCATGTCCCCTTGACCTCCCCACCATTTCCTCCCTTCTCCTTTCCTATGTCCTCAACACCATCCCCCACTCCTCCGTTCCCTCGTCCTCCACACCATCCCTCATTCTCCTGCTCTCTTGTCCTTCCCACCATTCTCCATTCCCCTGTCCCCTCGTCCGCACCATCCCCAACTGCTCCATCCCATCGTCCTCCCCACCATCCCCCAATCCTTTCCCATCGTCCTCCCCATCATTCCCCACTCCCTCATCTGATTCATTCCCAAATGATCTGATGTTCCCATCAGAAAATTGGGGTCACCAAACGATCTGATGTTCCCATCACTGAAATATAAGAAAAACATTTAAAAAACGAAATAAAAAAAAAACTATACTCACAAAATAAACAGTATGGTATACAACAAAGCTCAATTTCAATGCAGTGTTACACAAAATATTTAAATGAAAATGAAAATAAATCAAAATGTTTGAAAATTCAATTTATCAATGAAATTGGAAACATTGAAATTGAATCGTAACATATTTAGTATAGCGTGAGTAGCTCTTACGTGCAACAGGTGGCACTGCTTTTAAAAAAAATCATATTTTTACCTGTAACAGGTGTGGCATCTACACATATACTCACAAAACAAATGGTATGGTAAACAACGCAGCTCAGTTCCAACACAATGTCACACAAAATAATTAAATAAAAATTAAAATAAATTGATATATGTGAAAATTTAATTTGTCAATGCAATTGTAAACATTGAAATGAAATTGTGACATATGTAGTATAGCGTGTGTGACTCCTACGTGCAACAGATGGCACTGTTTCTTAAAAAAAAAGAATGGTTTTACCTGTCACAGGTGTGGCATCTATTCTTATACTTACGAAATGAGCAGTATGGTAAACAACACAGCTCAATTCTATCATAGTGTCACACAAAATAATTAAATCAAAATTAAAGAAAAACAAATTAATGAAATTGAATTTATAACATATTTAGTATAGCGTGTGTGTTGCTATGACGTGCAACACATGGCATTGTTTTTAAAAAAAAATGTTTTTACCTGTCACTGGTGTGGCATCTATATAGTAGGTATATAAAATCATGAGCATATTTATATGGAACGTTGTGTCAGAAGTTGAAAGAAATCAGGGAACAACTTTAGGAGATTACAGGATGTGTTGCTCTTACATCCAAGAGTCCACTGTTTAAAAAAAAAAAATGTTTTTTCCTGTCACAGGTGAGGCATGTATATAGTAGGTATTTAAAAACACGCACATATTCGAATGCAAAGTTGTGTTAAAATTTCAAAGCAATCTGTAAAGTTGTTTCAAAGATTTCTCTCACATGAAAAACACATGAAAAATACAGTTCAAAAAAAAAAATCCGTCACATATGGGACATCAATAGAGTATGTATATATAAACCCGCTCGGAGGTGAATGGGACATTGTGTGAATATTTCAAAAATTTTCAAAAAATTCTCGAAAATTCAAAAAGCAATTGGTGAAGAACTTGCGGAGATTAGCGATTTTGAACAAACGGACATTTATGTTTTTATTTATATAGATTTTGTTAGTATGCATAAGCATGCTAAATTACATAAATAAACATTTCTTATTCAGACCAATTATTTTACAAAATATTGCAGATGATATAAAAACACATTATATGGATCCTTTATTTGTATAATGAACATACAGTATTATATTAGTTATAATATTTTTTGTACAATTGTATACAGCAAAGCGAGGGTTTGGCAGTATGCTCTAAGAATCGCAATATGCAAGCATTATGATTCCCTTCTCAGCTGTTTATGAAAACAAATTCATTAAATTAATTTAAACATATGTCAATAAATGTATCATATTATGATCAGATGTCAAAGGAATTTATATCCAGAGTCAAAAGTTTTTTGTACATGAATAATTTTTAAAAATACTTTGTATTACCAAAAAATTTGATAATAGCATATATTTACAAAAAACAACTAATGCCACACATATCATAGATGATGTAGGTGAAAGCAACCATCAATCAATTGGTTTTTGACATCTCTGAAGTATTTTATTTGTGATTCTTGGTCAGGAAGTATAGGCTTATGAAGTGCATACAGGTTAAGGTAGTAACGCGCTCTCTCTGAACTGATCCAAGCCGGTCGGAAATAATTAAAAATAAAGTTCTGAGGCAGTGAATATGTTAGGATTGGATCCACAATGGAATTACAGGGAAAGCTTGGATGAGTCACTCCGCGATATGGCCTGGTGTGGAGGGTACCCTCCTTCTGCCACCGCCTGATCCACCGGTACACCGTGGAAATACTTGCTCCAGACTTAGTGGATATTTCCCGAGCTGGCAAGCCACTTTGCCACATCATAATGATCTTCATACGGTCAGAGGGGATCACAGCTTTCCTCGCTGCTCGCTTCTCCATCAAAGTGAGTCTGTCGAACAAGATCATCATGAACAGAGTAAAGTTTATCACTACTGATGTAGTTACATGTTGTATGTTGTATTAGACTCAGCTACTCGGAACAAAAAGTTCCAAGCAACACGGGCTATGGTGAGCCCGTAGTGGACTTGTAGTTACAATATAACAATATATATTATAAATGTTTGCAAATTAATATTTTCCATTATATATGGAATTTGTATGTAATACAATTACTATACAGCGCATAACAGCTCATACACAATACAGCTCTTAACAGATATATGTAACGAAATATTTCATTAACAAGTTCCAAGAATGTGTCATATATTTTTTTAATTTAAATTAGCGCTAGTATGTATAAAACAATTACCATCAGCTATTAAGTACTAAATCTGCTTTAAATAAAATTAAGATCTGCCACGTGCGATCTTTTGAACAGTTTAAGTAAGAGTGCTGACATAATTTAAGGAACAAATTCATTCCATCTTCTGATACTAGAACACATATATTGAGCACTTGGGTGGGTACCTGGTGTTCCCCCTGCTCTGTCTCCAATCTGACCATCTTTCTATTAAACCATCTATCTGTTCATCTATCCATCCATCTATCTGTTCATCTATCAATCTATCCATCCATCTATCTGTTCATCTGTCAATCTATCCATCCATCTATCAAGCTATACATTTATCTATTAATATATTCACCCATCTATCCCTCCATCTCTTCATGTATCTATCTATTTGTCCATTTATCCATACATCTGTCTATCTATCCATCTATCAGTCCATTCATAAATGTATCTATCCATCCATCTATCTTTCTCTTCACCCATATATTCATCTATACATCCAGCTACCCATCTATCCATCCATGTTTCCATGTATATATCCATCTATCCATTCCTGCATCCGTCTTTGTATCCATCATGTATCCACTTATCTATCCATCCATCTATCCATATGTTTATATCAACACCTCCATCTATACAGCTACCATTTTTTCAATCCATCTATTTCTCCATCTCTGCATCCATACATCCATCTGCCTATCCATCTATTCAAGTTGTCATATATCTATACATTTATATATCCATCCATCTATGTATCCAGCTATCCATATATCTATCCATTTGTCCATATATTTTTTTTCCAACTTACCATCTATCTTTCTAACATCTATCTATATATCTATCCATCCATGTATCTCTGCGTTTCTCCATCCACCTATTTATACTTCTATCAATTCAACTGTCAATACACTTATCAATCCATCCATCTATCTACTCCTCTATCTATACATCTTTCTATCAATCTATCTATCCTCCCATCTCTCTGTCCATCCATTTATCCATTTCTCTATCCATCTATCCATCCATACATACATCAATCCATCCACCTATCTTCTGTCTTTCTCAGCCTCTCTGTCTCAGTCCCACTGTCACTGTGCCTGTGTCTCACTGTCTCGTTATCTCTGTCACTGTGTCTATCTCTATCTTTGTCCCTGTCTCTGCATGCCTCTGTTATAAGAGAGCTTGTCTAATGTGTAAGATTGAGGTGTCGGAAATCCGACACACAAAATTACATAAGTTACCCATTAAAGAAATCAGAGAACGGGTATTCCGTGACGTCAACCACAAGATGTATCTTTATATTAACTCTTTCTTTTAAGCAACAGTCTAGTGTTTAAAGTTAATAAAAAGTGTTCACTAGGACTGAACATAATTTCCAACACCAAAAGTACAGCTTGACTCCCATGTTACTGTTAAATAAAATACGGAGTAGACCCAGGATATTATTGGAACAGAGAGAGAGGGAGCGTCACTACACAGACAGAATCATAACAAAACAATATAAGAGTGCTGTTGGAGAATTGTGATACGAGCCTCCCACGAAAGACATTTTACTCTGTCCTGGAACTACCACAGCAGTTCTACCTCCCAACAGAACACTTGAGTATCCGACTGCCTTATACTTTATTATAAATGTGTACACTTAAATATAAGTTAGGTAGCCGGTTATGGGTGAGCTTTAAAGCTCAACCAAGTATGTACTCAACATTATACTTCCCTCTTATTCATATCATACCTGTGCTTTAATATGTTGGGGTGCTTTTACTAATGTTATACATCCCAAACAGGTAATTGTGAGGGAAGTTACTGCAACAGACAGTTGGCTCCCAACGTAATTATAAATTTCACCCTGCTGTACATAAAGCCTTGCAAGCCTCCAGATAGCCACCATTACGTGGCACTCTGAGGCACAGGGCCACACCCTAATCTGATGCTACCATTACACAGCCTTAGTAGACAACAACTACAGTAGCAGCTAGGGCTCCCCTTTTGTGTTTATTCTGTAGATAGATTAACTATAAGTATAATTTCAGTAGATTAGACCACCATATGTGGTATGATTTATAATTTATATTAAAGACTAGGTAAACAATTTGTGGTTTATGAAGGATCCACCTCAAAGTGGTTTAAGCTACAAATTGTCCCACCCAACTGTGTGTAATAAATTCTAGCAGCTGAATCAGAATATACAGTCCACTAACTAAGAAAGAACTAAGAACTAACACAGAAGAAAAATAATATAATGTCAAAGTCAACTGAAAAATAATCAAATAATAATAATATAATATTAAAGTCAATTAGAAAAAAAAATTAAAGTAAATATTTGAATAAAAATTAGAATAAAAAAATTAAAGCCTGCTAAGATTTTCCCACATGAGGAGCTTAGTACTGTGAAGTACTAGAAAGTAGAATAGTTACTACTTTACTCTAAGAATGGGGCGTGGCTTGCTATTTTAGGTTCAGCTTTTCGGAATAAATGTTGCAAGTAGCACAGGGTATGGCGAGCCCTTAATGGACTTGTGTGGAGCGTGGCCTGAGAAACCTTTGAAGCTCTGGGAGGATTGCTGGTTTTATGCTAGTACGGACGAATTATGGATAGCAGGACATTTCTCTAAATTGTTCTGCGATCAGTGAATAACAATGAATATTATTATAGGAAAATATTTTTTGGAAATATTTGTTTTAAAAATATATGCCGTTATATCCAGGAGGCAGAGCTAAAATATGTGATGGTATATGCAGTAGGCAGTGGTAAAATATATGCTGGTATATCCAGGAGGCAGTGGTAAAATATATGCTGGTATATCCAAGAGGCAGTGCTAAAATATATGCTGGTATATCCAGGAATGTGTGAGTGTGCTGGGGTGTGTGTGTGTCACAGTGGCTGGGGGTGGTGTGTGTCACAGTGGTTGGGGGTGGTGTGTGTCACAGTGGCTGGGGGTGGTGTGTGTCACAGTGGCTGGGGGTGTGTGAGTGTCACAGTGGCTGGGGGTGTGTGAGTGTCACAGTGGCTGGGGTGTGTGAGTGTCACAGTGGCTGGGGGTGTGTGAGTGTCACAGTGGCTGGGGGTGTGAGTGTCACAGTGGCTGGGTGTGAGTGTCACAGTGGCTGGGGTCACAGTGGCTGGGGGTGTGTGAGTGTCACAGTGGCTGGGGGTGTGTGAGTGTCACAGTGGCTGGGGGTGTGTGAGTGTCACAGTGGCTGGGGTGTGTGTGTGTCACAGTGGCTGGGGTGTGTGAGTGTCACAGTGGCTGGGGTGTGTGAGTGTCACAGTGGCTGGGGGTGTGAGTGTCACAGTGGCTGGGGGTGTGAGTGTCACAGTGGCTGGGGGTGTGAGTGTCACAGTGGCTGGGGTGTGTGAGTGTCACAGTGGCTGGGGTGTGTGAGTGTCACAGTGGCTGGGGTGTGTGAGTGTCACAGTGGCTGGGGTGTGTGAGTGTCACAGTGGCTGGGGTGTGTGAGTGTCACAGTGGCTGGGGTGTGTGAGTGTCACAGTGGCTGGGGGTGTGTGAGTGTCACAGTGGCTGGGGTGTGTGGGTGTCACAGTGGCTGGGGGTGTGTGAGTGTCACAGTGGCTGGGGGTGTGTGAGTGTCACAGTGGCTGGGGTGTGTGAGTGTCACAGTGGCTGGGGGTGTGTGAGTGTCACAGTGGCTGGGGGTGTGTGTGTGTCACAGTGGCTGGGGTGTGTGAGTGTCACAGTGGCTGGGGGTGTGTGAGGGTCACAGTGGCGGGGGGTGTGTGAGTGTCACAGTGGCTGGGGTGTGTGAGTGTCACAGTGGCTGGGGGTGTGTGAGTGTCACAGTGGCTGGGGTGGCTGGGGTGTGAGTGTCACAGTGGCTGGGGTGTGTGAGTGTCACAGTGGCTGGGGTGTGTGAGTGTCACAGTGGCTGAGTGTCACAGTGGCTGGGGTGTGTGAGTGTCACAGTGGCTGGGGTGTGTGAGTGTCACAGTGGCTGGGGTGTGTGAGTGTCACAGTGGCTGGGGTGTGTGAGTGTCACAGTGGCTGGGGGTGTGAGTGTCACAGTGGCTGGGGGTGTGAGTGTCACAGTGGCTGGGGGTGTGAGTGTCACAGTGGCTGGGTGTGTGAGTGTCACAGTGGCTGGGGGTGTGTGAGTGTCACAGTGGCTGGGGTGTGTGAGTGTCACAGTGGCTGGGGTGTGTGAGTGTGTGGCTGGGGGTGTGAGTGTCACAGTGGCTGGGTGTGTGAGTGTCACAGTGGCTGGGGGTGTGTGAGTGTCACAGTGGCTGGGGGTGTGTGAGTGTCACAGTGGCTGGGGGTGTGAGTGTCACAGTGGCTGGGGGTGTGTGAGTGTCACAGTGGCTGGGGGTGTGTGAGTGTCACAGTGGCTGGGGGTGTGTGAGTGTCACAGTGGCTGGGGGTGTGTGAGTGTCACAGTGGCTGGGGGTGTGTGAGTGTCACAGTGGCTGGGGGTGTGTGAGTGTCACAGTGGCTGGGGGTGTGTGAGTGTCACAGTGGCTGGGGGTGTGAGTGTCACAGTGGCTGGGGTGTGTGAGTGTCACAGTGGCTGGGGTGTGTGTGAGTGTCACAGTGGCTGGGGGTGTGTGAGTGTCACAGTGGCTGGGGGGTGTGAGTGTCACAGTGGCTGGGGGTGTGAGTGTCACAGTGGCTGGGGGTGTGTGAGTGTCACAGTGGCTGGGGGTGTGAGTGTCACAGTGGCTGGGGGTGTGAGTGTCACAGTGGCTGGGGTGTGAGTGTCACAGTGGCTGGGGGTGTGAGTGTCACAGTGGCTGGGGGGTGTGAGTGTCACAGTGGCTGGGGGTGTGAGTGTCACAGTGGCTGGGGGGTGTGAGTGTCACAGTGGCTGGGGGTGTGAGTGTCACAGTGGCTGGGGGTGTGAGTGTCACAGTGGCTGGGGGTGTCACAGTGAGTGTCACAGTGGCTGGGGGTGTGAGTGTCACAGTGGCTGGGGGTGTGTGAGTGTCACAGTGGCTGGGGGTGTGAGTGTCACAGTGGCTGGGGGTGAGTGTGGCTGAGGTGTGAGTGTCACAGTGGCTGGGGGTGTGAGTGTCACAGTGGCTGGGGGTGTGAGTGTCACAGTGGCTGGGGGTGTGAGTGTCACAGTGGCTGGGGGTGTGAGTGTCACAGTGGGGGGTGGAGTGTGTGGCTGGGGGTGTGAGTGTCACAGTGGCTGGGGGTGTGAGTGTCACAGTGGCTGGGGGGTGTGAGTGTCACAGTGGCTGGGGGTGTGAGTGTGTCACAGTGGCTGGGGGTGTGAGTGTCACAGTGGGTGGGGGTGTGAGTGTCACAGTGGCTGGGGGGGTGTGAGTGTCACAGTGGCTGGGGGTGTGAGTGTCACAGTGGCTGGGGGTGTGTGAGTGTCACAGTGGCTGGGGGTGTGAGTGTCACAGTGGCTGGGGGTGTGAGTGTCACAGTGGCTGGGGGTGTGAGTGTCACAGTGGCTGGGGGGTGTGAGTGTCACAGTGGCTGGGGGTGTGAGTGTCACAGTGGCTGGGGGTGTGTGAGTGTCACAGTGGCTGGGGGTGTGTGAGTGTCACAGTGGCTGGGGGTGTGAGTGTCACAGTGGCTGGGGGTGTGGGGGTGTGAGTGTCACAGTGGCTGGGGGTGTGAGTGTCACAGTGGCTGGGGGTGTGAGTGTCACAGTGGCTGGGGGTGTGTGAGTGTCACAGTGGCTGGAAGTGTGTGTCACAGTGGCTGGGGGTGTGAGTGTCACAGTGGCTGGGGGTGTGAGTGTCACAGTGGCAGGGGGTGTGTGAGTGTCTCAGTGGCTGGGGGTGTGAGTGTCACAGTGGCTGGGGGTGTGTGAGTGTCACAGTGGCTGGGGGTGTGAGTGTCACAGTGGCTGGGGGTGTGTGAGTGTCACAGTGGCTGGGGGTGTGAGTGTCACAGTGGCTGGGGGTGTGAGTGTCACAGTGGCTGGGGGTGTGAGTGTCACAGTGGCTGGGGGTGTGAGTGCACAGTGGCTGGGGGTGTGTGAGTGTCACAGTGGCTGGGGGTGTGAGTGTCACAGTGGCTGGGGGTGTGTGAGTGTCACAGTGGCTGGGGGTGTGTGAGTGTCACAGTGGCTGGGGGTGTGAGTGTCACAGTGGCTGGGGGTGTGAGTGTCACAGTGGCTGGGGGTGTGTGAGTGTCACAGTGGCTGGGGGTGTGTGAGTGTCACAGTGGCTGGGGGTGAGTGTGTGGCTGTGTTGGGGGTGTGTGAGTGTCACAGTGGCTGGGGGTGTGAGTGTCACAGTGGCTGGGGGTGTGAGTGTCACAGTGGCTGGGTGTGTGTGTGTGTCACAGTGGCTGGGGTGTGTGAGTGTCACAGTGGCTGGGGGTGTGTGAGTGTCACAGTGGCTGGGGGTGTGTGAGTGTCACAGTGGCTGGGGGGTGTGAGTGTCACAGTGGCTGGGCGTGTGAGTGTCACAGTGGCTGGGGGTGTGTGAGTGTCACAGTGGCTGGGGTGTGTGAGTGTCACAGTGGCTGGGGGTGTGTGAGTGTCACAGTGGCTGGGGGTGTGTGAGTGTCACAGTGGCTGGGGGTGTGTGAGTGTCACAGTGGCTGGGGGTGTGAGTGTCACAGTGGCTGGGGGTGTGAGAGTGTCACAGTGGCTGGGGGTGTGTGAGTGTCACAGTGGCTGGGGGTGTGTGAGTGTCACAGTGGCTGGGGGTGTGAGTGTCACAGTGGCTGGGGGTGTGTGTGTCAGTGTCACAGTGGCTGGGGGGGTGTGAGTGTCACAGTGGCTGGGGGTGTGTGAGTGTCACAGTGGCTGGGGGTGTGTGTGTCACAGTGGCTGGGGGTGTGAGTGTCACAGTGGCTGGGGGTGTGTGTGTGTCACAGTGGCTGGGGGTGTGAGTGTCACAGTGGCTGGGGGTGTGAGTGTCACAGTGGCTGGGGGTGTGAGTGTCACAGTGGCTGGGGGTGTGAGTGTCACAGTGGCTGGGTGTGTGAGTGTCACAGTGGCTGGGGGGTGTGAGTGTCACAGTGGCTGGGGGTGTGTGAGTGTCACAGTGGCTGGGGGTGTGAGTGTCACAGTGGCTGGGGGTGTGTGAGTGTCACAGTGGCTGGGGGTGTGAGTGTCACAGTGGCTGGGGGTGTGTGAGTGTCACAGTGGCTGGGGGTGTGTGAGTGTCACAGTGGCTGGGGGTGTGAGTGTCACAGTGGCTGGGGGTGTGAGTGTCACAGTGGCTGGGGGTGTGAGTGTCACAGTGGCTGGGGGTGTGAGTGTCACAGTGGCTGGGGGTGTGAGTGTCACAGTGGCTGGGGGTGTGTGAGTGTCACAGTGGCTGGGGGTGTGAGTGAGTGTGTGACAGTGGCTGGGGGTGTGAGTGTCACAGTGGCTGGGGGGTGTGAGTGTCACAGTGGCTGGGGGTGTGTGAGTGTCACAGTGGCTGGGGGTGTGTCACAGTGTGGGGTGTGTGAGTGTCACAGTGGCTGGGGGTGTGTGAGTGTCACAGTGGCTGGGTGTGTGAGTGTCACAGTGGCTGGGGGTGTGTGAGTGTCACAGTGGCTGGGGGTGTGAGTGTCACAGTGGCTGGGGGTGTGTGAGTGTCACAGTGGCTGGGGGTGTGAGTGTCACAGTGGCTGGGGGTGTGAGTGTCACAGTGGCTGGGGGTGTGAGTGTCACAGTGGCGGGGGGTGTGAGTGTGTCACAGTGGCTGGGTGTGTGAGTGCCACAGTGGCTGGGTGTGTGAGTGTCACAGTGGCTGGGGGTGTGAGTGTCACAGTGGCTGGGGGTGTGAGTGTCACAGTGGCTGGGGGTGTGTGTGTGTCACAGTGGCTGGGGGTGTGAGTGCCACAGTGGCTGGGGGTGTGAGTGTCACAGTGGCTGGGGGTGTGAGTGTCACAGTGGCTGGGGGTGGTGTGTGTCACAGTGGCTGGGGGTGTGAGTGTCACAGTGGCTGGGGGTGTGAGTGTCACAGTGGCTGGGGGTGTGAGTGTCACAGTGTGAGTGTCACAGTGGCTGGGCTGGGTGTGAGTGTGTCACAGTGGCTGGGGGTGTGTGAGTGTCACAGTGGCTGGGGGGGTGTGAGTGCCACAGTGGCTGGGGGTGTGAGTGTCACAGTGGCTGGGGGTGTGAGTGTCACAGTGGCTGGGGGTGTGTGAGTGTCACAGTGGCTGGGGGGTGTGAGTGTCACAGTGGCTGGGGGTGTGTGTGTGTCACAGTGGCTGGGGGTGTGTGAGTGTCACAGTGGCTGGGGGGTGTGTGTGTCACAGTGGCTGGGGGTGTGAGTGTCACAGTGGCTGGGGGTGTGTGAGTGTCACAGTGGCTGGGGGTGTGTGTGTGTCACAGTGGCTAGGGGGGTGTGAGTGTCACACAGTGGCTGGGGGTGTGAGTGTGTCACAGTGGCTGGGGGGTGGTGTGTCTCACAGTGGCTGGGGGTGTGAGTGTCACAGTGGCTGGGGGGTGGTGTGTGTCACAGTGGCTGGGGGTGTGAGTGTCACAGTGGCTGGGGGTGTGTGTGTCACAGTGGCTGGGGGGTGTGAGTGTCACAGTGGCTGGGGGTGTGAGTGTCACAGTGGCTGGGGGTGTGTGTGTCACAGTGGCTGGGGGGTGTGTGTGTCACAGTGGCTGGGGGTGTGTGAGTGTCACAGTGGCTGGGGGTGGTGTGTGTCACAGTGGCTGGGTGTGTGTGTGAGTGTCACAGTGGCTGGGTGTGTGTGTGAGTGTCACAGTGGCTGGGGGTGTGTGAGTGTCACAGTGGCTGGGGGTGTGAGTGTGTCACAGTGGCTGGGGGTGTGTGAGTGTCACAGTGGCTGGGGGTGTGTGAGTGTCACAGTGGCTGGGGGTGTGAGTGTCACAGTGGCTGGGGGGTGTGAGTGCCACAGTGGCTGGGGGTGTGAGTGTCACAGTGGCTGGGGGTGTGTGAGTGTCACAGTGGCTGGGGGTGTGTGAGTGCCACAGTGGCTGGGGGTGTGAGTGTCACAGTGGCTGGGGGTGTGAGTGTCACAGTGGCTGGGGGGTGTGAGTGTCACAGTGGCTGGGGGTGTGAGTGTCACAGTGGCTGGGGGTGTGAGTGTCACAGTGGCTGGGGTGTGTGAGTGCCACAGTGGCTGGGGGTGTGAGTGTCACAGTGGCTGGGGGTGTGAGTGTCACAGTGGCTGGGTGTGTGTGAGTGTCACAGTGGCTGGGGGTGTGTGGCTGGGGGGTGTGAGTGTCACAGTGGCTGGGGGGTGTGAGTGCCACAGTGGCTGGGGGTGTGAGTGTCACAGTGGCTGGGGGTGTGTGAGTGTCACAGTGGCTGGGTGTGTGAGTGTCACAGTGGCTGGGGGTGTGAGTGTCACAGTGGCTGGGGGTGTGAGTGTGTCACAGTGGCTGGGGGTGTGAGTGTCACAGTGGCTGGGGGTGTGAGTGGCTGGGTGGCTGGGGGGCTGGGGGTGTGAGTGTCACAGTGGCTGGGGGGTGTGAGTGTCACAGTGGCTGGGGGTGTGAGTGTCACAGTGGCTGGGGGTGTGAGTGTCACAGTGGCTGGGTGGTGGGGGTGTGAGTGTCACAGTGGCTGGGGGGTGTGAGTGTCACAGTGGCTGGGGGGTGTGAGTGTCACAGTGGCTGGGGGTGTGTGAGTGTCACAGTGGCTGGGGGTGTGTGTGTGCCACAGTGGCTGGGGGTGTGAGTGTCACAGTGGCTGGGGGTGTGAGTGCCACAGTGTCACAGTGGCTGGGGGTGTGTGAGTGTCACAGTGGCTGGGGGGTGTGAGTGTGGGGGTCACAGTGGCTGGGGGTGTGAGTGTCACAGTGGCTGGGGGTGTGAGTGTCACAGTGGCTGGGGGTGTGAGTGTCACAGTGGCTGGGGGTGTGAGTGTCACAGTGGCTGGGGGTGTGAGTGTCACAGTGGCTGGGGGGTGTGAGTGTTACAGTGGCTGGGGGTGTGTGTGAGTGTCACAGTGGCTGGGGGTGTGAGTGTCACAGTGGCTGGGGGTGTGTGAGTGTCACAGTGGCTGGGCGTGTGTGAGTGTCACAGTGGCTGGGGGTGTGTGAGTGTCACAGTGGCTGGGGGTGTGTGAGTGTCACAGTGGCTGGGGGTGTGAGTGTCACAGTGGCTGGGGGTGTGAGTGCCACAGTGGCTGGGGGTGTGAGTGTGGCTCAGTGGCTGGGGGTGTGAGTGTCACAGTGGCTGGGGGTGTGGCTGGGGGTGTGAGTGTCACAGTGGCTGGGGGGTGTGAGTGGCTGGGGGTGTGAGTGCCTCAGTGGCTGGGGGTGTGAGTGTCACAGTGGCTGGGGGTGTGAGTGTCACAGTGGCTGGGGGGTGTGAGTGTCACAGTGGCTGGGGGTGTGAGTGTCACAGTGGCTGGGGGTGTGAGTGTCACAGTGGCTGGGGGTGTGTGTGGCTGGGGGTGTGAGTGTCACAGTGGCTGGGGGTGTGTGAGTGTCACAGTGGCTGGGGGTGTGTGAGTGTCACAGTGGCTGGGGGTGTGTGAGTGTCACAGTGGCTGGGGGTGTGAGTGTCACAGTGTGGGGGTGTGAGTGTCACAGTGGCTGGGGGGTGTGAGTGTCACAGTGGCTGGGGGTGTGAGTGTCACAGTGGCTGGGGGGTGTGAGTGTCACAGTGGCTGGGGGTGTGAGTGTCACAGTGGCTGGGGGTGGGAGTGTCACAGTGGCTGGGGGGTGTGAGTGTCACAGTGGCTGGGGGGTGTGTGAGTGTGGCTGGGGGGTGTGGCTGGCTGGGGGTGTGAGTGTCACAGTGGCTGGGGGGTGTGAGTGTCACAGTGGCTGGGGGTGTGTGTGCCACAGTGGCTGGGGGTGTGTGAGTGACACAGTGGCTGGGGGTGTGAGTGTCACACTGGCTGGGGGTGTGAGTGTCACAGTGGCTGGGGGTGAGTGTGAGTGTCACAGTGGCTGGGGGTGTGAGTGTCACAGTGGCTGGGTGTGTGAGTGTCACAGTGGCTGGGGGTGTGAGTGTCACAGTGGCTGGGGGTGTGTGAGTGTCACAGTGGCTGGGGGTGTGAGTGTCACAGTGGCTGGGGGTGTGAGTGTCAGTGGCTCACAGTGGCTGGGGGTGTGAGTGTCACTGTGGCTGGGTGTGTGAGTGTCACAGTGGCTGGGTGTGTGAGTGTCACAGTGGCTGGGGGTGTGAGTGTTACAGTGGCTGGGTGTGTGAGTGTCACAGTGGCTGGGGGGGTGTGAGTGTCACAGTGGCTGGGGGTGTGTGAGTGTCACAGTGGCTGGGGGTGTGAGTGTCACAGTGGCTGGGGGTGTGAGTGTCACAGTGGCTGGGGGTGTGTGAGTGTCACAGTGGCTGGGGGGTGTGAGTGTCACAGTGGCTGGGGGTGTGTGAGTGCCACAGTGGCTGGGGGTGTGAGTGTCACAGTGGCTGGGGGTGTGAGTGTCAATGTGGCTGGGGGTGTGTGTGTCACAGTGGCTGTGGGTGTGAGTGTCACAGTGGCTGGGGGTGTGAGTGTCACAGTGGCTGGGGGTGTGAGTGAGTGTCACAGTGGCTGGGGGTGTGAGTGTCACAGTGGCTGGGGGTGTGTGAGTGTCACAGTGGCTGGGGGGTGTGAGTGTCACAGTGGCTGGGGGTGTGTGAGTGCCACAGTGGCTGGGGGTGTGAGTGTCACAGTGGCTGGGGGGGTGTGTGAGTGTCACAGTGGCTGGGGGTGTGAGTGTCACAGTGGCTGGGGGTGTGAGTGTCACAGTGGCTGGGGGTGTGAGTGCCACAGTGGCTGGGGGGTGTGAGTGTCACAGTGGCTGGGGGTGTGAGTGCCACAGTGGCTGGGGGTGTGAGTGTCACAGTGGCTGGGGGTGTGAGTGTCACAGTGGCTGGGGGTGTGAGTGCCACAGTGGCTGGGGGGTGTGAGTGTCACAGTGGCTGGGGGTGTGAGTGTCACAGTGGCTGGGGGTGTGAGTGTCACAGTGGCTGGGGGTGTGTGAGTGTCACAGTGGCTGGGGGGTGTGAGTGTCACAGTGGCTGGGGGTGTGAGTGTCACAGTGGCTGGGTGTGTGAGTGTCACAGTGGCTGGGGGTGTGTGTGTGTCACAGTGGCTGGGGGTGTGAGTGCTGTGGCTGGGGTGTGAGTGTCACAGTGGCTGGGGGTGTGAGTGTCACAGTGGCTGGGGGTGTGAGTGTCACAGTGGCTGGGGGTGTGAGTGTCACAGTGGCTGGGGGTGTGAGTGTCACAGTGGCTGGGGGTGTGAGTGTCACAGTGGCTGGGGGTGTGAGTGTCACAGTGGCTGGGGGTGGAGTGCCACAGTGGCTGGGTGTGTGAGTGTCACAGTGGCTGGGGGGGTGTGAGTGTCACAGTGGCTGGGGGTGTGAGTGTCACAGTGGCTGGGGGTGTGAGTGTGTCACAGTGGCTGGGGGTGTGTGAGTGTCACAGTGGCTGGGGGTGTGTGAGTGCCACAGTGGCTGGGGGTGTGAGTGTCACAGTGGCTGGGGGTGTGTGTGCCACAGTGGCTGGGGGTGTGTGAGTGTCACAGTGGCTGGGGGTGTGTGAGTGGCTCACAGTGGCTGGGGGTGTGTGAGTGCCACAGTGGCTGGGGGTGTGAGTGTCACAGTGGCTGGGGGGTGTGTGTGTCACAGTGGCTGGGGGTGTGAGTGTCACAGTGGCTGGGGGTGGTGTGTGTCACAGTGGCTGGGGGTGTGTGAGTGTGTCACAGTGGCTGGGGGGGGGTGTGAGTGTCACAGTGGCTGGGGGTGTGTGAGTGTCACAGTGGCTGGGGGGTGTGTGTGTCACAGTGGCTGGGGGGTGTGAGTGTCACAGTGGCTGGGGGTGTGAGTGAGTGGCTGGGGGTGGCTGGGGGTGTGAGTGTCACAGTGGCTGGGGGTGTGTGAGTGCCACAGTGGCTGGGGGTGTGTGAGTGCCACAGTGGCTGGGGGGTGTGAGTGTCACAGTGGCTGGGGGGTGTGAGTGTCACAGTGGCTGGGGGTGTGAGTGTCACAGTGGCTGGGGGTGTGAGTGCCACAGTGGCTGGGGGTGTGTGAGTGTCACAGTGGCTGGGGGGTGTGAGTGTCACAGTGGCTGGGGGGTGTGAGTGTCACAGTGGCTGGGGGTGTGAGTGTCACAGTGGCACAGTGGCTGGGGGGTGTGAGTGTCCACAGTGGCTGGGGGTGTGAGTGTCACAGTGGCTGGGGGGTGTGAGTGTCACAGTGGCTGGGGGTGTGAGTGTCACAGTGGCTGGGGGGTGTGAGTGTCACAGTGGCTGGGGGTGTGTGAGTGTCACAGTGGCTGGGGGTGTGAGTGTCACAGTGGCTGGGGGTGAGTGCCACAGTGGCTGGGGGGTGTGAGTGTCACAGTGGCTGGGGGGTGTGAGTGTCACAGTGGCTGGGGGTGTGAGTGTCACAGTGGCTGGGGGTGTGAGTGCCACAGTGGCTGGGGGTGTGAGTGTGGCTGGGGGTGTGAGTGTCACAGTGGCTGGGGGTGTGTGAGTGTCACAGTGGCTGGGGGTGTGTGAGTGGCACAGTGGCTGGGGGTGTGTGTGAGTGTCACAGTGGCTGGGGGTGTGTGAGTGTCACAGTGGCTGGGGGTGTGAGTGTGAGTGGGTGTGAGTGCCACAGTGGCTGGGGGGTGTGAGTGTCACAGTGGCTGGGGGTGTGAGTGTCACAGTGGCTGGGGGGTGTGAGTGTCACAGTGGCTGGGGGTGTGAGTGTCACAGTGGCTGGGGGTGTGTGTGTGTGGCTGGGGGGGTGTGAGTGGCTGGGGGGTGTGTGAGTGTCACAGTGGCTGGGGGTGTGAGTGTCACAGTGGCTGGGGGTGTGAGTGTCACAGTGGCTGGGGGTGTGTGTGTCACAGTGGTTGGGGGGTGGTGTGTCTCACAGTGACTGGGGGTGTGAGTGTCACAGTGGCTGGGGGGTGGTGTGTGTCACAGTGGCTGGGGGTGTGAGTGTCACAGTGGCTGGGGGTGTGAGTGTCACAGTGGCTGGGGGGGGGTGTGAGTGTCACAGTGGCTGGGGGTGTGTGAGTGTCACAGTGGCTGGGGGTGTGTGAGTGTCACAGTGGCTGGGGGTGTGTGTGTGTGTCACAGTGGGTGGGGGTGTGTGAGTGTCACAGTGGCTGGGGGTGTGTGAGTGTCACAGTGGCTGGGGGTGAGTGAGTGGCTGGGTGGTGTGGTGCCACAGTGGCTGGGTGTGTGAGTGTCACAGTGGCTGGGGGTGTGTGAGTGTCACAGTGGCTGGGGGGTGTGAGTGTCACAGTGGCTGGGGGGTGTGTGTGTGTCACAGTGGCTGGGGGGTGTGAGTGTCACAGTGGCTGGGGGGTGTGTGTGTGTCACAGTGGCTGGGGGGTGTGTGTGTCACAGTGGCTGGGGGGTGTGTGAGTGTCACAGTGGCTGGGGGTGTGTGTGTCACAGTGGCTGGGGGTGGTGAGTGTCACAGTGGCTGGGGGTGTGTGAGTGTCACAGTGGCTGGGGGTGGTGTGTGTCACAGTGGCTGGGGGTGTGTGTGTGTCACAGTGGCTGGGGGTGTGTGAGTGTCACAGTGGCTGGGGGTGTGTGAGTGTCACAGTGGCTGGGGGTGTGAGTGTCACAGTGGCTGGGGGTGGTGTGTGTCACAGTGGCTGGGGGTGTGTGTGTGTCACAGTGGCTGGGGGTGTGTGAGTGTCACAGTGGCTGGGGGTGTGTGTGTGTCACAGTGGCTGGGGGTGTGTGTGTGTCACAGTGGCTGGGGGGTGTGAGTGTCACAGTGGCTGGAGGGTGTGTGTGTCACAGTGGCTGGGGGGTGTGTGTGTGTCACAGTGGCTGGAGGGTGTGTGTGTCACAGTGGCTGGGGGTGTGTGTGTCACAGTGGCTGGGGGTGTGTGTGTCACAGTGGCTGGGGGTGTGAGTGTCACAGTGGCTGGGGGTGTGAGTGTCACAGTGGCTGGGGGTGTGTGTGTCACAGTGGCTGGGGGGTGTGTGTGTCACAGTGGCTGGGGGTGTGTGTGTCACAGTGGCTGGAGGGTGTGTGTGTGTCACAGTGGCTGGGGGGGTGTGTGTGTCACAGTGGCTGGAGGGTGTGTGTGTGTCACAGTGGCTGGAGGGTGTGTGTGTCACAGTGGCTGGAGGGTGTGTGTGTGTCACAGTGGCTGGGGGTGTGTGTGTGTCACAGTGGCTGGAGGGTGTGTGTGTCACAGTGGCTGGAGGGTGTGTGTGTCACAGTGGCTGGAGGGTGTGTGTGTGTCACAGTGGCTGGAGGGTGTGTGTGTGTCACAGTGGCTGGAGGGTGTGTGTGTCACAGTGGCTGGAGGGTGTGTGTGTGTCACAGTGGCTGGGGGTGTGTGTGTGTCACAGTGGCTGGAGGGTGTGTGTGTGTCACAGTGGCTGGAGGGTGTGTGTGTGTCACAGTGGCTGGAGGGTGTGTGTGTCACAGTGGCTGGAGGGTGTGTGTGTGTCACAGTGGCTGGAGGGTGTGTGTGTGTCACAGTGGCTGGAGGGTGTGTGTGTGTCACAGTGGCTGGAGGGTGTGTGTGTCACAGTGGCTGGAGTGTGTGTGTCACAGTGGCTGGAGGTGTGTGTGTGTCACAGTGGCTGGGGGGTGTGTGTGTCACAGTGGCTGGAGGGTGTGTGTGTGTCACAGTGGCTGGGGGGTGTGTGTGTCACAGTGGCTGGAGGGTGTGTGTGTCACAGTGGCTGGAGGGTGTGTGTGTCACAGTGGCTGGAGGGTGTGTGTGTGTCACAGTGGCTGGAGGGTGTGTGTGTGTCACAGTGGCTGGAGGGTGTGTGTGTGTCACAGTGGCTGGAGGGTGTGTGTGTGTCACAGTGGCTGGAGGGTGTGTGTGTCACAGTGGCTGGAGGGTGTGTGTGTGTCACAGTGGCTGGAGGGTGTGTGTGTGTCACAGTGGCTGGAGGGTGTGTGTGTGTCACAGTGGCTGGAGGGTGTGTGTGTGTCACAGTGGCTGGAGGGTGTGTGTGTGGCTGGAGGGTGTGTGTGTCACAGTGGCTGGAGGTGTGTGTGTGTCACAGTGGCTGGAGGGTGTGTGTGTGGAGGGTCACAGTGGCTGGAGGGTGTGTGTGTCACAGTGGCTGGAGGGTGTGTGTGTGTCACAGTGGCTGGAGGGTGTGTGTGTGTCACAGTGGCTGGAGGGTGTGTGTGTCACAGTGGCTGGAGGGTGTGTGTGTGTCACAGTGGCTGGAGGGTGTGTGTCACAGTGGCTGGAGGGTGTGTGTGTCACAGTGGCTGGAGGGTGTGTGTGTCACAGTGGCTGGAGGGTGTGTGTGTGTCACAGTGGCTGGAGGGTGTGTGTGTGTCACAGTGGCTGGAGGGTGTGTGTGTCACAGTGGCTGGAGGGTGTGTGTGTGTCACAGTGGCTGGAGGGTGTGTGTGTCACAGTGGCTGGAGGGTGTGTGTGTCACAGTGGCTGGAGGGTGTGTGTGTGTCACAGTGGCTGGAGGGTGTGTGTGTGTGTCACAGTGGCTGGAGGGTGTGTGTGTGTCACAGTGGCTGGAGGGTGTGTGTGTCACAGTGGCTGGAGGGTGTGTGTGTGTCACAGTGGCTGGAGGGTGTGTGTGTGTCACAGTGGCTGGAGGGTGTGTGTGTGTCACAGTGGCTGGAGGTGTGTGTGTGTCACAGTGGCTGGAGGGTGTGTGTGTCACAGTGGCTGGAGGGTGTGTGTGTCACAGTGGCTGGAGGGTGTGTGTGTGTCACAGTGGCTGGAGGGTGTGTGTGTGTCACAGTGGCTGGAGGGTGTGTGTGTGGCTGGACAGTGGCTGGTGTCACAGTGGCTGGAGGGTGTGTGTCACAGTGGCTGGAGGGTGTGTGTGTCACAGTGGCTGGAGGGTGTGTGTGTGTCACAGTGGCTGGAGGTGTGTGTGTGTCACAGTGGCTGGAGGGTGTGTGTGTGTCACAGTGGCTGGAGGGTGTGTGTGTGTCACAGTGGCTGGAGGGTGTGTGTGTGTCACAGTGGCTGGAGGGTGTGTGTGTGTCACAGTGGCTGGAGGGTGTGTGTGTCACAGTGGCTGGAGGGTGTGTGTGTCACAGTGGCTGGAGGGTGTGTGTGTCACAGTGGCTGGAGGGTGTGTGTGTGTCACAGTGGCTGGAGGGTGTGTGTGTCACAGTGGCTGGAGGGTGTGTGTGTGTCACAGTGGCTGGAGGGTGTGTGTGTGTCACAGTGGCTGGAGGGTGTGTGTGTGTCACAGTGGCTGGAGGGTGTGTGTGTGTCACAGTGGCTGGAGGGTGTGTGTGTCACAGTGGCTGGAGGGTGTGTGTGTGTCACAGTGGCTGGAGGGTGTGTGTGTGTCACAGTGGCTGGAGGGTGTGTGTGTGTCACAGTGGCTGGAGGGTGTGTGTGTGTCACAGTGGCTGGAGGGTGTGTGTGTGTCACAGTGGCTGGAGGGTGTGTGTGTCACAGTGGCTGGAGGGTGTGTGTGTGTCACAGTGGCTGGACAGGGCTGTGTGTGTGTCACAGTGGCTGGAGGGTGTGTGTGTCACAGTGGCTGGAGGGTGTGTGTGTCACAGTGGCTGGAGGGTGTGTGTGTGTCACAGTGGCTGGAGGGTGTGTGTGTGTCACAGTGGCTGGAGGGTGTGTGTGTGTCACAGTGGCTGGAGGGTGTGTGTGTCACAGTGGCTGGAGGGTGTGTGTGTCACAGTGGCTGGAGGGTGTGTGTGTGTCACAGTGGCTGGAGGGTGTGTGTGTGTCACAGTGGCTGGAGGGTGTGTGTGTCACAGTGGCTGGAGGGTGTGTGTGTGTCACAGTGGCTGGAGGGTGTGTGTGTCACAGTGGCTGGAGGGTGTGTGTGGCTGTGTCACAGTGGCTGGAGGGTGTGTGTGTGTCACAGTGGCTGGAGGGTGTGTGTGTCACAGTGGCTGGAGGGTGTGTGTGTGTCACAGTGGCTGGAGGGTGTGTGTGTGTCACAGTGGCTGGAGGGTGTGTGTGTCACAGTGGCTGGAGGGTGTGTGTGTGTCACAGTGGCTGGAGGGTGTGTGTGTGTGTGTCACAGTGGCTGGGGGGGTGTGTGTGTCACAGTGGCTGGAGGGTGTGTGTGTGTCACAGTGGCTGGAGGGTGTGTGTGTGTCACAGTGGCTGGAGGGTGTGTGTGTGTCACAGTGGCTGGAGGGTGTGTGTGTGTCACAGTGGCTGGAGGGTGTGTGTGTGTCACAGTGGCTGGAGGTGTGTGTGTGTCACAGTGGCTGGAGGGTGTGTGTGTGTCACAGTGGCTGGAGGGTGTGTGTGTGGCTGGAGGGTGTGTCACAGTGGCTGGAGGGTGTGTGTGTCACAGTGGCTGGAGGGTGTGTGTGTGTCACAGTGGCTGGAGGGTGTGTGTGTGTCACAGTGGCTGGAGGGTGTGTGTGTCACAGTGGCTGGAGGGTGTGTGTGTGTCACAGTGGCTGGAGGGTGTGTGTGTGTCACAGTGGCTGGAGGGTGTGTGTGTCACAGTGGCTGGAGGGTGTGTGTGTGTCACAGTGGCTGGTCACAGTGGCTGTGTGTGTGTCACAGTGGCTGGAGGGTGTGTGTGTGTCACAGTGGCTGGAGGGTGTGTGTGTGTCACAGTGGCTGGAGGGCTGTGTGTGTGTGTCACAGTGGCTGGAGGGTGTGTGTGTCACAGTGGCTGGAGGGTGTGTGTGTGTCACAGTGGCTGGAGGGTGTGTGTGTGTCACAGTGGCTGGAGGGTGTGTGTGTGTCACAGTGGCTGGAGGGTGTGTGTGTGTCACAGTGGCTGGAGGGTGTGTGTGTGTCACAGTGGCTGGACAGGGCTGGAGGGTGTGTGTGTGTCACAGTGGCTGGAGGGTGTGTGTGTGTCACAGTGGCTGGAGGGTGTGTGTGTCACAGTGGCTGGAGGGTGTGTGTGTGTGTCACAGTGGCTGGAGGGTGTGTGTGTGGCACAGTGGCTGGAGGGTGTGTGTGTGTCACAGTGGCTGGAGGGTGTGTGTGTCACAGTGGCTGGAGGGTGTGTGTGTGTCACAGTGGCTGGAGGGTGTGTGTGTCACAGTGGCTGGAGGGTGTGTGTGTGTCACAGTGGCTGGAGGGTGTGTGTGTCACAGTGGCTGGAGGGTGTGTGTGTGTCACAGTGGCTGGAGGGTGTGTGTGTCACAGTGGCTGGAGGGTGTGTGTGTCACAGTGGCTGGAGGGTGTGTGTGTGTCACAGTGGCTGGAGGGTGTGTGTGTGTCACAGTGGCTGGAGGGTGTGTGTGTGTCACAGTGGCTGGAGGGTGTGTGTGTGTCACAGTGGCTGGAGGGTGTGTGTGTCACAGTGGCTGGAGGGTGTGTGTGTCACAGTGGCTGGAGGGTGTGTGTGTGTCACAGTGGCTGGAGGGTGTGTGTGTCACAGTGGCTGGAGGGTGTGTGTGTGTCACAGTGGCTGGAGGGTGTGTGTGTCACAGTGGCTGGAGGGTGTGTGTGTGTCACAGTGGCTGGAGGGTGTGTGTGTCACAGTGGCTGGAGGGTGTGTGTGTCACAGTGGCTGGAGGGTGTGTGTGTGTCACAGTGGCTGGAGGGTGTGTGTGTCACAGTGGCTGGAGGGTGTGTGTGTGTCACAGTGGCTGGAGGGTGTGTGTGTCACAGTGGCTGGAGGGTGTGTGTGTGTCACAGTGGCTGGAGGGTGTGTGTGTGGCTGGAGGGTGTGTGTGTGTCACAGTGGCTGGAGGGTGTGTGTGTCACAGTGGCTGGAGGGTGTGTGTGTCACAGTGGCTGGAGGGTGTGTGTGTCACAGTGGCTGGAGGGTGTGTGTGTCACAGTGGCTGGAGGGTGTGTGTGTCACAGTGGCTGGAGGGTGTGTGTGTCACAGTGGCTGGAGGGTGTGTGTGTGTCACAGTGGCTGGAGGGTGTGTGTGTGTCACAGTGGCTGGAGGGTGTGTGTGTCACAGTGGCTGGAGGGTGTGTGTGTGGCACAGTGGCTGGAGGGTGGACAGTGGCTGGAGGGTGTGTGTGTCACAGTGGCACAGTGGCTGGAGGGTGTGTGTGTCACACAGTGGCTGGAGGGCTGTGTGTGTGTCACAGTGGCTGGAGGGTGTGTGTGTGTCACAGTGGCTGGAGGGTGTGTGTGTCACAGTGGCTGGAGGGTGTGTGTGTGTCACAGTGGCTGGAGGGTGTGTGTGTGTCACAGTGGCTGGAGGGTGTGTGTGTGTCACAGTGGCTGGAGGGTGTGTGTGTCACAGTGGCTGGAGGGTGTGTGTGTGTCACAGTGGCTGGAGGGTGTGTGTGTGTCACAGTGGCTGGAGGGTGTGTGTGTGTCACAGTGGCTGGAGGGTGTGTGTGTCACAGTGGCTGGAGGGTGTGTGTGTGTCACAGTGGCTGGAGGGTGTGTGTGTGTCACAGTGGCTGGAGGGTGTGTGTGTCACAGTGGCTGGAGGGTGTGTGTGTCACAGTGGCTGGAGGGTGTGTGTGTCACAGTGGCTGGAGGGTGTGTGTGTCACAGTGGCTGGAGGGTGTGTGTGTGTCACAGTGGCTGGAGGGTGTGTGTGTCACAGTGGCTGGAGGGTGTGTGTGTGTCACAGTGGCTGGAGGGTGTGTGTGTCACAGTGGCTGGAGGGTGTGTGTGTGTCACAGTGGCTGGAGGGTGTGTGTGTCACAGTGGCTGGAGGGTGTGTGTGTCACAGTGGCTGGAGGGTGTGTGTGTGTCACAGTGGCTGGAGGTGTGTGTGTGTGTCACAGTGGCTGGAGGGTGTGTGTGTGTCACAGTGGCTGGAGGGTGTGTGTGTCACAGTGGCTGGAGGGTGTGTGTGTCACAGTGGCTGGAGGGTGTGTGTGTCACAGTGGCTGGAGGGTGTGTGTGTCACAGTGGCTGGAGGGTGTGTGTGTCACAGTGGCTGGAGGGTGTGTGTGTCACAGTGGCTGGAGGGTGTGTGTGTCACAGTGGCTGGAGGGTGTGTGTGTGTCACAGTGGCTGGAGGGTGTGTGTGTGTCACAGTGGCTGGAGGGTGTGTGTGTGTCACAGTGGCTGGAGGGTGTGTGTGTCACAGTGGCTGGAGGGTGTGTGTGTCACAGTGGCTGGAGGGTGTGTGTGTCACAGTGGCTGGAGGGTGTGTGTGTCACAGTGGCTGGAGGGTGTGTGTGTGTCACAGTGGCTGGAGGGTGTGTGTGTCACAGTGGCTGGAGGGTGTGTGTGTGTGTCACAGTGGCTGGAGGGTGTGTGTGTCACAGTGGCTGGAGGGTGTGTGTGTCACAGTGGCTGGAGGGTGTGTGTCACAGTGGCTGGAGGGTGTGTGTGTCACAGTGGCTGGAGGGTCACAGTGGCTGGAGGTGTGTGTGTGTCACAGTGGCTGGACAGTGGCTGGAGGGTGTGTGTGTGTCACAGTGGCTGGAGGGTGTGTGTGTCACAGTGGCTGGAGGGTGTGTGTGTGTCACAGTGGCTGGAGGGTGTGTGTGTCACAGTGGCTGGAGGGTGTGTGTGTCACAGTGGCTGGAGGGTGTGTGTGTCACAGTGGCTGGAGGGTGTGTGTGTGTCACAGTGGCTGGAGGGTGTGTGTGTGTCACAGTGGCTGGAGGGTGTGTGTGTCACAGTGGCTGGAGGGTGTGTGTGTCACAGTGGCTGGAGGGTGTGTGTGTCACAGTGGCTGGAGGGTGTGTGTGTCACAGTGGCTGGAGGGTGTGTGTGTGTGTCACAGTGGCTGGAGGGTGTGTGTGTGTCACAGTGGCTGGAGGGTGTGTGTGTCACAGTGGCTGGAGGGTGTGTGTGTGTCACAGTGGCTGGAGGGTGTGTGTGTCACAGTGGCTGGAGGGTGTGTGTGTCACAGTGGCTGGAGGGTGTGTGTGTCACAGTGGCTGGAGGGTGTGTGTGTCACAGTGGCTGGAGGGTGTGTGTGTCACAGTGGCTGGAGGGTGTGTGTGTGTCACAGTGGCTGGAGGTGTGTGTGTGTCACAGTGGCTGGAGGGTGTGTGTGTGTCACAGTGGCTGGACAGTGGCTGGAGGGTGTGTCACAGTGGCTGGAGGGTGTGTGTGTCACAGTGGCTGGAGGGTGTGTGTGTCACAGTGGCTGGAGGGTGTGTGTGTCACAGTGGCTGGAGGGTGTGTGTGTGTCACAGTGGCTGGAGGGTGTGTGTGTCACAGTGGCTGGAGGGTGTGTGTGTCACAGTGGCTGGAGGGTGTGTGTGTGTCACAGTGGCTGGAGGGTGTGTGTGTGTCACAGTGGCTGGAGGGTGTGTGTGTCACAGTGTGGAGGGTGTGTGTGTGTCACAGTGGCTGGAGGGTGTGTGTGTCACAGTGGCTGGAGGGTGTGTGTGTGTCACAGTGGCTGGAGGGTGTGTGTGTGTCACAGTGGCTGGAGGGTGTGTGTGTCACAGTGGCTGGAGGGTGTGTGTGTGTCACAGTGGCTGGAGGGTGTGTGTGTGGCTCACAGTGGCTGGAGGGTGTGTGTGTCACAGTGGCTGGAGGGTGTGTGTGTCACAGTGGCTGGAGGGTGTGTGTGTCACAGTGGCTGGAGGGTGTGTGTGTCACAGTGGCTGGAGGTGTGTGTGTGTCACAGTGGCTGGAGGGTGTGTGTGTCACAGTGGCTGGAGGGTGTGTGTGTCACAGTGGCTGGAGGGTGTGTGTGTCACAGTGGCTGGGGTGTGTGTGTGTCACAGTGGCTGGAGGGTGTGTGTGTCACAGTGGCTGGAGGGTGTGTGTGTCACAGTGGCTGGAGGGTGTGTGTGTCACAGTGGCTGGAGGTGTGTGTGTGTCACAGTGGCTGGAGGGTGTGTGTGTCACAGTGGCTGGAGTGTGTCACAGTGGCTGGAGGGTGTGTGTCACAGTGGCTGGAGGGTGTGTGTGTCACAGTGGCTGGAGGGTGTGTGTGTGTCACAGTGGCTGGAGGGTGTGTGTGTCACAGTGGCTGGAGGTGTGTGTGTGTCACAGTGGCTGGAGGGTGTGTGTGTGTCACAGTGGCTGGAGGGTGTGTGTGTCACAGTGGCTGGAGGGTGTGTGTGTGTCACAGTGGCTGGAGGGTGTGTGTGTCACAGTGGCTGGAGGGTGTGTGTGTCACAGTGGCTGGGGGTGTGTGTGTCACAGTGGCTGGAGGGTGTGTGTGTCACAGTGGCTGGAGGGTGTGTGTGTCACAGTGGCTGGAGGGTGTGTGTGTCACAGTGGCTGGAGGGTGTGTGTGTGTCACAGTGGCTGGAGGGTGTGTGTGTCACAGTGGCTGGAGGGTGTGTGTGTCACAGTGGCTGGAGGGTGTGTGTGTCACAGTGGCTGGAGGGTGTGTGTCACAGTGGCTGGAGGGTGTGTGTGTCACAGTGGCTGGAGGGTGTGTGTGTCACAGTGGCTGGAGGGTGTGTGTGTCACAGTGGCTGGAGGGTGTGTGTGTGTCACAGTGGCTGGAGGGTGTGTGTGTCACAGTGGCTGGAGGGTGTGTGTGTCACAGTGGCTGGAGGGTGTGTGTCACAGTGGCTGGAGGGTGTGTGTGTGTCACAGTGGCTGGAGGGTGTGTGTGTCACAGTGGCTGGAGGGTGTGTGTCACAGTGGCTGGAGGGTGTGTGTGTCACAGTGGCTGGAGGGTGTGTGTGTCACAGTGGCTGGAGGGTGTGTGTGTCACAGTGGCTGGAGGGTGTGTGTGTCACAGTGGCTGGAGGGTGTGTGTGTCACAGTGGCTGGAGGGTGTGTGTGTCACAGTGGCTGGAGGGTGTGTGTGTCACAGTGGCTGGAGGGTGTGTGTGTCACAGTGGCTGGAGGGTGTGTGTGTCACAGTGGCTGGACAGGGCTGGAGGGTGTGTGTCACAGTGGCTGGAGGGTGTGTGTGTCACAGTGGCTGGAGGGTGTGTGTGTCACAGTGGCTGGAGGGTGTGTGTGTCACAGTGGCTGGAGGGTGTGTGTGTCACAGTGGCTGGAGGGTGTGTGTGTCACAGTGGCTGGAGGGTGTGTGTGTCACAGTGGCTGGAGGGTGTGTGTGTCACAGTGGCTGGAGGGTGTGTGTGTCACAGTGGCTGGAGGTGTGTGTGTGTCACAGTGGCTGGAGGGTGTGTGTCACAGTGGCTGGAGGGTGTGTGTGTCACAGTGGCTGGAGGGTGTGTGTGTGTCACAGTGGCTGGAGGGTGTGTGTGTCACAGTGGCTGGAGGGTGTGTGTGTCACAGTGGCTGGAGGGTGTGTGTCACAGTGGCTGGAGGGTGTGTGGAGGTCACAGTGGCTGGAGGGTGTGTGTGTCACAGTGGCTGGAGGGTGTGTGTGTCACAGTGGCTGGAGGTGTGTGTGTCACAGTGGCTGGAGGGTGTGTGTGTCACAGTGGCTGGAGGGTGTGTGTGTCACAGTGGCTGGAGGGTGTGTGTGTCACAGTGGCTGGAGGGTGTGTGTGTCACAGTGGCTGGAGGGTGTGTGTGTCACAGTGGCTGGAGGGTGTGTGTCACAGTGGCTGGAGGGTGTGTGTGTCACAGTGGCTGGAGGGTGTGTGTGTGTCACAGTGGCTGGAGGTGTGTGTGTGTGGCTGGAGGGTGTGTGTGTGTCACAGTGGCTGGAGGGTGTGTGTGTCACAGTGGCTGGAGGGTGTGTGTGTGTCACAGTGGCTGGAGGGTGTGTGTGTCACAGTGGCTGGAGGGTGTGTGTGTCACAGTGGCTGGAGGGTGTGTGTGTCACAGTGGCTGGAGGGTGTGTGTGTGTCACAGTGGCTGGAGGGTGTGTGTGTCACAGTGGCTGGAGGGTGTGTGTGTCACAGTGGCTGGAGGGTGTGTGTGTGTCACAGTGGCTGGAGGGTGTGTGTGTGTCACAGTGGCTGGAGGGTGTGTGTCACAGTGGCTGGAGGGTGTGTGGTCACAGTGGCTGGAGGGTGTGTGTGTCACAGTGGCTGGAGGGTGTGTGTGTCACAGTGGCTGGAGGTGTGTGTGTGTCACAGTGGCTGGAGGGTGTGTGTGTCACAGTGGCTGGAGGGTGTGTGTCACAGTGGCTGGAGGGTGTGTGTGTCACAGTGGCTGGAGGGTGTGTGTGTCACAGTGGCGTGTGTCACAGTGGCTGGAGGGTGTGTGTGTCACAGTGGCTGGAGGGTGTGTGTGTCACAGTGGCTGGAGGGTGTGTGTGTGTCACAGTGGCTGGAGGGTGTGTGTCACAGTGGCTGGAGGGTGGCTGGAGGTGTGTGTCACAGTGGCTGGAGGGTGTGTGTGTCACAGTGGCTGGAGGGTGTGTGTGTCACAGTGGCTGGAGGTCACAGTGGCTGGAGGGTGTGTGTGTCACAGTGGCTGGAGGGTGTGTGTGTCACAGTGGCTGGAGGGTGTGTGTGTCACAGTGGCTGGAGGGTGTGTGTGTCACAGTGGCTGGAGGGTGTGTGTGTGTCACAGTGGCTGGAGGGTGTGTGTGTCACAGTGGCTGGAGGGTGTGTGTGTCACAGTGGCTGGAGGGTGTGTGTGTCACAGTGGCTGGAGGGTGTGTGTGGGTGGCTGGGGGGTGTGTGTGTCACAGTGGCTGGAGGGTGTGTGTGTCACAGTGGCTGGAGGGTGTGTGTGTCACAGTGGCTGGAGGGTGTGTGTGTCACAGTGGCTGGAGGGTGTGTGTGTGTCACAGTGGCTGGAGGGTGTGTGTGTCACAGTGGCTGGGGGTGTGTGTGTGTCACAGTGGCTGGAGGGTGTGTGTGTGTCACAGTGGCTGGAGGGTGTGTGTGTCACAGTGGCTGGAGGGTGTGTGTGTCACAGTGGCTGGAGGGTGTGTGTGTCACAGTGGCTGGAGGTGTGTGTGTGTCACAGTGGCTGGAGGGTGTGTGTCACAGTGGCTGGAGGGTGTGTGTGTCACAGTGGCTGGAGGGTGTGTGTGTGTCACAGTGGCTGGAGGGTGTGTGTGTGTCACAGTGGCTGGAGGGTGTGTGTGTCACAGTGGCTGGAGGGTGTGTGTGTGTCACAGTGGCTGGAGGGTGTGTGTGTCACAGTGGCTGGAGGGTGTGTGTGTGTCACAGTGGCTGGAGGGTGTGTGTGTCACAGTGGCTGGAGGGTGTGTGTGTGTCACAGTGGCTGGAGGGTGTGTGTGTCACAGTGGCTGGAGGGTGTGTGTGTGTCACAGTGGCTGGAGGGTGTGTCACAGTGGCTGGAGGGTGTGTGTGTGTCACAGTGGCTGGAGGGTGTGTGTGTCACAGTGGCTGGAGGGTGTGTGTGTGTCACAGTGGCTGGAGGGTGTGTGTGTCACAGTGGCTGGAGGGTGTGTGTGTCACAGTGGCTGGAGGGTGTGTGAGTGTCACAGTGGCTGGAGGGTGTGTGTGTGTCACAGTGGCTGGAGGGTGTGTGTGTCACAGTGGCTGGAGGGTGTGTGTGTCACAGTGGCTGGAGGGTGTGTGTGTGTCACAGTGGCTGGAGGGTGTGTGTGTCACAGTGGCTGGAGGGTGTGTGTGTCACAGTGGCTGGAGGGTGTGTGTGTCACAGTGGCTGGAGGGTGTGTGTGTGTCACAGTGGCTGGAGGGTGTGTGTGTCACAGTGGCTGGAGGTGTGTGTGTGTCACAGTGGCTGGGGGTGTGTGTGTCACAGTGGCTGGAGGGTGTGTGTGTGTCACAGTGGCTGGAGGGTGTGTGTGTGTCACAGTGGCTGGAGGGTGTGTGTGTGTCACAGTGGCTGGAGGGTGTGTGTGTCACAGTGGCTGGAGGTGTGTGTGTGTCACAGTGGCTGGAGGGTGTGTGTGTCACAGTGGCTGGAGGTGTGTGTGTGTCACAGTGGCTGGAGGGTGTGTGTGTCACAGTGGCTGGACAGTGGCTGGAGGGTGTGTGTGTGTCACAGTGGCTGGAGGGTGTGTGTGTCACAGTGGCTGGAGGGTGTGTGTGTGTCACAGTGGCTGGAGGGTGTGTGTGTCACAGTGGCTGGAGGGTGTGAGTGTCACAGTGGCTGGAGTGTCACAGTGGCTGGGGGTGTGTGAGTGTCACAGTGGCTGGAGGGTGTGTGTGTCACAGTGGCTGGAGGGTGTGTGTGTCACAGTGGCTGGAGGGTGTGTGTGTCACAGTGGCTGGAGGGTGTGTGTGTCACAGTGGCTGGAGGGTGTGTGTGTGTCACAGTGGCTGGAGGGTGTGTGTGTCACAGTGGCTGGAGGGTGTGTGTGTCACAGTGGCTGGAGGGTGTGTGTGTCACAGTGGCTGGAGGGTGTGTGTGTCACAGTGGCTGGAGGGTGTGTGTGTCACAGTGGCTGGAGGGTGTGTGTGTCACAGTGGCTGGAGGGTGTGTGTGTCACAGTGGCTGGAGGGTGTGTGTGTCACAGTGGCTGGAGGTGTGTGTGTGTCACAGTGGCTGGAGGGTGTGTGTGTCACAGTGGCTGGAGGGTGTGTGTGTCACAGTGGCTGGAGGGTGTGTGTGTGTCACAGTGGCTGGAGGGTGTGTGTGTGTCACAGTGGCTGGGGGTGTGTGTGTGTCACAGTGGCTGGAGGGTGTGTGTGTGTCACAGTGGCTGGAGGGTGTGTGTGTCACAGTGGCTGGAGGGTGTGTGTGTCACAGTGGCTGGAGGGTGTGTGTGTGTCACAGTGGCTGGAGGGTGTGTGTGTCACAGTGGCTGGAGGGTGTGTGTGTCACAGTGGCTGGAGGTGTGTGTGTGTCACAGTGGCTGGAGGGTGTGTGTGTCACAGTGGCTGGAGGGTGTGTGTGTCACAGTGGCTGGAGGGTGTGTGTGTCACAGTGGCTGGAGGGTGTGTGTGTCACAGTGGCTGGAGGGTGTGTGTCACAGTGTGTGTGTCACAGTGGCTGGAGGGTGTGTGTGTCACAGTGGCTGGAGGGTGTGTGTGTCACAGTGGCTGGAGGGTGTGTGTGTCACAGTGGCTGGAGGGTGTGTGTGTCACAGTGGCTGGAGGGTGTGTGTGTCACAGTGGCTGGAGGGTGTGTGTGTCACAGTGGCTGGAGGGTGTGTGTGTCACAGTGGCTGGAGGGTGTGTGTGTCACAGTGGCTGGAGGGTGTGTGTGTCACAGTGGCTGGAGGGTGTGTGTGTCACAGTGGCTGGAGGGTGTGTGTGTCACAGTGGCTGGAGGGTGTGTGTGTCACAGTGGCTGGAGGGTGTGTGTGTGTCACAGTGGCTGGAGGGTGTGTGTGTCACAGTGGCTGGAGGGTGTGTGTGTCACAGTGGCTGGAGGGTGTGTGTGTCACAGTGGCTGGAGGTGTGTGTGTCACAGTGGCTGGAGGGTGTGTGTGTGTCACAGTGGCTGGAGGGTGTGTGTGTCACAGTGGCTGGAGGGTGTGTGTGTCACAGTGGCTGGAGGGTGTGTGTGTCACAGTGGCTGGAGGGTGTGTGTGTCACAGTGGCTGGAGGGTGTGTGTGTGTCACAGTGGCTGGAGGGTGTGTGTGTGTCACAGTGGCTGGAGGGTGTGTGTGTGTCACAGTGGCTGGAGGGTGTGTGTGTGTCACAGTGGCTGGAGGTGTGTGTGTGTCACAGTGGCTGGAGGGTGTGTGTGTCACAGTGGCTGGAGGGTGTGTGTGTCACAGTGGCTGGAGGGTGTGTGTGTGTCACAGTGGCTGGAGGGTGTGTGTGTGTCACAGTGGCTGGAGGGTGTGTGTGTCACAGTGGCTGGAGGGTGTGTGTGTCACAGTGGCTGGAGGGTGTGTGTGTCACAGTGGCTGGAGGGTGTGTGTGTCACAGTGGCTGGAGGGTGTGTGTGTCACAGTGGCTGGGGGGTGTGTGTGTCACAGTGGCTGGAGGGTGTGTGTGTCACAGTGGCTGGAGGGTGTGTGTGTCACAGTGGCTGGAGGGTGTGTGTGTGTCACAGTGGCTGGAGGGTGTGTGTGTCACAGTGGCTGGAGGGTGTGTGTGTCACAGTGGCTGGGGGTGTGTGTGTCACAGTGGCTGGAGGTGTGTGTGTGTCACAGTGGCTGGAGGGTGTGTGTGTGTGGCTGGAGGGTGTGTGTGTCACAGTGGCTGGAGGTGTGTGTGTCACAGTGGCTGGAGGGTGTGTGTGTCACAGTGGCTGGAGGTGGTGTGTCACAGTGGCTGGAGGGTGTGTGTCACAGTGGCTGGAGGGTGTGTGTGTGTCACAGTGGCTGGGGGTGTGTGTGTCACAGTGGCTGGAGGGTGTGTGTGTCACAGTGGCTGGAGGGTGTGTGTCACAGTGGCTGGAGGGTGTGTGTGTCACAGTGGCTGGAGGGTGTGTGTGTGTCACAGTGGCTGGGGGTGTGTGTGTGTCACAGTGGCTGGAGGGTGTGTGTGTCACAGTGGCTGGAGGTGTGTGTGTGTCACAGTGGCTGGAGGGTGTGTGTGTCACAGTGGCTGGAGGGTGTGTGTGTCACAGTGGCTGGGGGGTGTGTCACAGTGGCTGGAGGGTGTGTGTGTGTCACAGTGGCTGGAGGGTGTGTGTGTGTCACAGTGGCTGGAGGGTGTGTGTGTCACAGTGGCTGGAGGGTGTGTGTGTCACAGTGGCTGGAGGGTGTGTGTGTCACAGTGGCTGGAGGGTGTGTGTGTGTCACAGTGGCTGGAGGGTGTGTGTGTCACAGTGGCTGGAGGGTGTGTGTGTCACAGTGGCTGGAGGGTGTGTGTGTCACAGTGGCTGGAGGGTGTGTGTGTCACAGTGGCTGGAGGGTGTGTGTGTGTCACAGTGGCTGGAGGGTGTGTGTGTCACAGTGGCTGGAGGGTGTGTGTGTGTCACAGTGGCTGGAGGGTGTGTGTGTGTCACAGTGGCTGGAGGGTGTGTGTGTGTCACAGTGGCTGGAGGGTGTGTGTGTGTCACAGTGGCTGGGGGGTGTGTGTGTGTCACAGTGGCTGGAGGGTGTGTGTGTGTCACAGTGGCTGGAGGGTGTGTGTGTGTCACAGTGGCTGGAGGGTGTGTGTGTGTCACAGTGGCTGGAGGGTGTGTGTGTCACAGTGGCTGGAGGGTGTGTGTGTCACAGTGGCTGGAGGGTGTGTGTGTCACAGTGGCTGGAGGGTGTGTGTGTCACAGTGGCTGGAGGGTGTGTGTGTCACAGTGGCTGGAGGGTGTGTGTGTGTCACAGTGGCTGGAGGGTGTGTGTGTCACAGTGGCTGGGGGTGTGTGTCACAGTGTGTGTGTGTGTCACAGTGGCTGGAGGGTGTGTGTGTCACAGTGGCTGGAGGGTGTGTGTGTGTCACAGTGGCTGGAGGGTGTGTGTGTCACAGTGGCTGGAGGGTGTGTGTGTCACAGTGGCTGGAGGGTGTGTGTGTGTCACAGTGGCTGGAGGGTGTGTGTGTCACAGTGGCTGGAGGGTGTGTGTGTGTCACAGTGGCTGGAGGGTGTGTGTGTCACAGTGGCTGGAGGGTGTGTGTGTCACAGTGGCTGGAGGGTGTGTGTGTGTCACAGTGGCTGGAGGGTGTGTGTGTCACAGTGGCTGGAGGGTGTGTGTGTGGCTGGAGGGTGTGTGTGTGTCACAGTGGCTGGAGGGTGTGTGTGTCACAGTGGCTGGAGGGTGTGTGTGTGTCACAGTGGCTGGAGGGTGTGTGTGTCACAGTGGCTGGAGGGTGTGTGTGTGTCACAGTGGCTGGAGGGTGTGTGTGTGTCACAGTGGCTGGAGGTGTGTGTGTCACAGTGGCTGGAGGGTGTGTGTGTCACAGTGGCTGGAGGGTGTGTGTCACAGTGGCTGGAGGGTGTGTGTGTCACAGTGGCTGGAGGGTGTGTGTGTCACAGTGGCTGGAGGGTGTGTGTGTCACAGTGGCTGGAGGGTGTGTGTGTGTCACAGTGGCTGGAGGGTGTGTGTGTCACAGTGGCTGGAGGGTGTGTGTGTGTCACAGTGGCTGGAGGGTGTGTGTGTGTCACAGTGGCTGGAGGGTGTGTGTGTGTCACAGTGGCTGGAGGGTGTGTGTGTGTGTCACAGTGGCTGGAGGGTGTGTGTGTCACAGTGGCTGGAGGGTGTGTGTGTCACAGTGTCTGGGGTGTGTGTGTGTCACAGTGGCTGGAGGGTGTGTGTGTCACAGTGGCTGGAGGGTGTGTGTGTGTCACAGTGGCTGGAGGGTGTGTGTGTCACAGTGGCTGGAGGTGTGTGTGTGTCACAGTGGCTGGAGGGTGTGTGTGTGTCACAGTGGCTGGAGTGTGTGTGTCACAGTGGCTGGAGGTGTGTGTGTGTCACAGTGGCTGGAGGTGTGTGTGTGTCACAGTGGCTGGAGGGTGTGTGTGTGTCACAGTGGCTGGAGGGTGTGTGTGTCACAGTGGCTGGGGGGTGTGTGTGTCACAGTGGCTGGAGGGTGTGTGTCACAGTGGCTGGGGTGTGTGTGTGTGTCACAGTGGCTGGAGGTGTGTGTGTGTCACAGTGGCTGGAGGTGTGTGTGTGTCACAGTGGCTGGAGGGTGTGTGTGTCACAGTGGCTGGAGGGTGTGTGTGTGTCACAGTGGCTGGAGGGTGTGTGTGTCACAGTGGCTGGAGGGTGTGTGTGTCACAGTGGCTGGAGGGTGTGTGTGTCACAGTGGCTGGAGGGTGTGTGTGTGTCACAGTGGCTGGAGGGTGTGTGTGTGTCACAGTGGCTGGAGGGTGTGTGTGTCACAGTGGCTGGGGGTGTGTGTGTGTGTGTGTCACAGTGGCTGGCGGGTGTGTGTGTCACTGTGGCTGGCGGGTGTGTGTGTCACAGTGGCTGGTGGGTGTGTGTGTCACAGTGGCTGGAGGGTGTGTGTGTCACAGTGGCTGGAGGGTGTGTGTGTGTCACAGTGGCTGGAGGGTGTGTGTGTGTCACAGTGGCTGGAGGGTGTGTGTGTCACAGTGGCTGGAGGGTGTGTGTGTGTGTGTGTGTCACAGTGGCTGGAGGGTGTGTGTGTGTCACAGTGGCTGGAGGGTGTGTGTGTCACAGTGGCTGGAGGGTGTGTGTGTGTCACAGTGGCTGGGGGGTGTGTGTGTCACAGTGGCTGGAGGGTGTGTGTCACAGTGGCTGGAGGGTGTGTGTGTCACAGTGGCTGGAGGGTGTGTGTGTCACAGTGGCTGGAGGGTGTGTGTGTCACAGTGGCTGGAGGTGTGTGTGTCACAGTGGCTGGGGGGTGTGTGTCACAGTGGCTGGGGGTGTGTGTGTCACAGTGGCTGGAGGGTGTGTGTGTCACAGTGGCTGGAGGGTGTGTGTGTGTCACAGTGGCTGGGGGTGTGTGAGTGTCACAGTGGCTGGAGGTGTGTGTGTGTCACAGTGGCTGGAGGGTGTGAGTGTCACAGTGGCTGGGGGGTGTGTGTGTCACAGTGGCTGGAGGGTGTGTGTGTCACAGTGGCTGGAGGGTGTGTGTGTCACAGTGGCTGGGGGTGTGTGTGTCACAGTGGCTGGGGGTGTGAGTGTCACAGTGGCTGGGCTGGAGGTGTGAGTGTCACAGTGGCTGGAGGGTGTGTGTGTGTCACAGTGGCTGGGGGTGTGTGTGTGTCACAGTGGCTGGGGGTGGTGTGTGTCACAGTGGCTGGGGGTGTGTGTGTCACAGTGGCTGGGGGTGTGTGTGTCACAGTGGCTGGGGGTGTGAGTGTCACAGTGGCTGGGGGGGGTGTGTGTCACAGTGGCTGGGGGTGTGAGTGTCACAGTGGCTGGGGGTGTGTGTACTCACCTAATGAAAAAGTTCTTTCTAATGTCTCTGTGGCTCATTTGGGTACTCAGCTTCCACCTGTGTCCCCTTGTTCGCGTTCCTCCTGTGTTGAATAGTTCATCCTTGTTTACCCGGTCGATTCCCCTGAGGATTTTGTAGGTTGTGATCATGTCCCCCCTTACTCTTCTGTCTTCCAGTGTCGTAAGGTGCATTTCCCGCAGCCTTTCCTCATAACTCATGCCTCTTAGTTCTGGGACTAGTCTAGTAGCATACCTTTGGACTTTTTCCAGCTTCGTCTTGTGCTTTACAAGGTACGGGCTCCATGCTGGGGCCGCATACTCCAGGATTGGTCTTACATATGTGGTGTACAAGATTCTGAATGATTCCTTACACAGGTTCCTGAACGCCGTTCTGATGTTAGCCAGCCTCGCATATGCCGCAGACGTTATTCTCTTTATTTGGGCTTCAGGAGACAGGTTTGGTGTGATATCAACTCCTAGATCTTTCTCTCTGTCTGTTTCATTAAGTACTTCATCTCCTATTCTGTATCCTGTGTCTGGCCTCCTGTTTCCACTGCCTAGTTTCATTACTTTGCATTTATTCGGGTTGAACTTCAACAGCCATTTGTTGGACCATTCACTCAGTCTATCTAGGTCATCTTGTAGCCTCCTACTATCCTCCTCTGTTTCAATCCTCCTCATAATTTTTGGATCGTCGGCAAACATTGAGAGGAACGAATCTATACCCTCTGGGAGATCATTTACATATACCAGAAACAGTATAGGTCCAAGGACTGACCCCTGCGGGACTCCACTTGTAACGTCTCGCCAATCTGAGACCTCACCCCTCACACAGACTCGTTGTCTCCTGTTGCTTAGGTACTCCTCTATCCACCGGAGTACCTTCCCCTTCACTCCAGCCTTCGTCTCCAACTTTCGCACTAGCCTCTTGTGTGGCACTGCATCAAAGGCTTTCTGACAGTCCAAAAATATGCAGTCTGTCCACCCTTCTCTTTCTTGCCATATTTTTGTTGCCTGGTCGTAGAATTCAAGTAACCCTGTGAGGCAGGACCTGCCATCCCTGAAACCATGTTGATGCTGTGTTACAGAGTTCCTTCGCTCCAGATGCTCCACTAGTTTTTTCGCACAATCTTCTCCATCAGCTTGCATGGTATGCAGGTTAGGGACACTGGCCTGTAGTTCAGTGCCTCCTGTCTATCCCCCTTTCTTGTATATCGGGACTACGTTAGCTGCTTTCCAAATATCTGGCAGTTCCCCTTTTGCCAGTGATTTGTTATACACTATGGAGAGTGGTAGGCACAGTTCTCCTGCTCCTTCCTTTAGAACCCAAGGGGAGATTCCATCTGGGCCTATAGCCTTTGTCACATCCAACTCTAGTAAACACTTCCTTATTTCCCCGCTGGTAATCTCAAACTCTTCCAGTGGTTCCTGGTTAGCTATTCCCACACTTACCTCTGGAATTTCTCCTTGCTCTAAGATCATGACCTCCTGGAATTTCTTATTCAATTCCTCACACACTTCCTTGTCATTTGTCACTGTCAATCCATGTCAATCCTTCCGCCCCCTATCCTTAATTATTGTGTGTCACAGTGGCTGGGGTGTGTGAGTGTCACAGTGGCTGGGGTGTGTGAGTGTCACAGTGGCTGGGGGTGTGTGAGTGTCACAGTGGCTGGGGTGTGTAAGTGTCACAGTGGCTGGGGGTGTGAGTGTCACAGTGGCTGGGGGTGTGAGTGTCACAGTAGCTGGGGGTGTGTGAGTGTCACAGTGGCTGGGGGTGTGTGAGTGTCACAGTGGCTGGGGTGTGTAAGTGTCACAGTGGCTGGGGGTGTGAGTGTCACAGTGGCTGGGGGTGTGTGAGTGTCACAGTGGCTGGGGGTGTGTGAGTGTCACAGTGGCTGGGGGTGTGTGAGTGTCACAGTGGCTGGGGGTGTGTGAGTGTCACAGTGTCTGGGGGTGTGTGAGTGTCACAGTGGCTGGGGTGTGAGTGTCACAGTGGCTGGGGGTGTGTGAGTGTCACAGTGGCTGGGGGTGTGTGAGTGTCACAGTGGCTGGGGTGTGTGAGTGTCACAGTGGCTGGGGTGTGTGAGTGTCACAGTGGCTGCGGGTGTGTGAGTGTCACAGTGGCTGGGGGTGTGTGAGTGTCACAGTGGCTGGGTGTGTGTGAGTGTCACAGTGGCTGGGGGTGTGAGTGTCACAGTGGCTGGGGGTGTGAGTGTCACAGTGGCTGGGGGTGTGTGAGTGTCACAGTGGCTGGGGGTGTGTGAGTGTCACAGTGGCTGGGTGTGTGTGAGTGTCACAGTGGCTGGGGGTGTGAGTGTCACAGAGGCTGGGGGTGTGAGTGTCACAGTGGCTGGGGTGTGTAAGTGTCACAGTGGCTGGGGGTGTGAGTGTCACAGTGGCTGGGGGTGTGTGAGTGTCACAGTGGCTGGGGGTGTGTGAGTGTCACAGTGGCTGGGGGTGTGTGAGTGTCACAGTGGCTGGGGTGTGTGAGTGTCACAGTGGCTGGGGTGTGTAAGTGTCACAGTGGCTGGGGGTGTGTGAGTGTCACAGTGGCTGGGGGTGTGTGAGTGTCACAGTGGCTGGGGTGTGTGAGTGTCACAGTGGCTGGGGTGTGTGAGTGTCACAGTGGCTGGGGGTGTGTGAGTGTCACAGTGGCTGGGGGTGTGTGAGTGTCACAGTGGCTGGGGTGTGTGAGTGTCACAGTGGCTGGGTGTGTGAGTGTCACAGTGGCTGGGGTGTGTAAGTGTCACAGTGGCTGGGGGTGTGTGAGTGTCACAGTGGCTGGGGTGTGTAAGTGTCACAGTGGCTGGGGTGTGTGAGTGTCACAGTGGCTGAGGGTGTGTGAGTGTCACAGTGGCTGGGGTGTGTGAGTGTCACAGTGGCTGGGGGTGTGTGTCACAGTGGCTGGGGGTGTGTGAGTGTCACAGTGGCTGGGGGTGTGAGTGTCACAGTGGCTGGGGGTGTGAGTGTCACAGTGGCTGGGGGTGTGTGAGTGTCACAGTGGCTGGGGTGTGTGAGTGTCACAGTGGCTGGGTGTGTGAGTGTCACAGTGGCTGGGGGTGGTGTGTGTCACAGTGGCTGGGTGTGTGAGTGTCACAGTGGCTGGGGTGTGTGAGTGTCACAGTGGCTGGGGGTGTGTGTCACAGTGGCTGGGGTGTGTAAGTGTCACAGTGGCTGGGGTGTGTAAGTGTCACAGTGGCTGGGGTGTGTGAGTGTCACAGAGGCTGGGGGTGTGTGAGTGTCACAGTGGCTTGGGATTTGAGTGTCATAGTAGCTGGGGGGTGTTAGTACTACAGTGTCCCGTACTGTGTCAAACACAAGACAAAGCTGGAAAATGTGCAGACATATGCAGTCCCAGAATTTATAGGCATGAGTTTCGAGTAAAGGCTCCGTGAAATGCACATCACGACACTCGAAGACAGAAGAGTTAGCGGAGACATGATCACAACCTACAAAATTCTCAGAACAACTGACTTGGTAAATAAGGATAAACTGTTTATCACTGGTGGTATGCGAACAAGGGGACACAGGAGGATACTTAGATCCAAAATGTTGCAAAATAATGTTCACTGGCGCAGGGAAGATGGCGTACGGAACACTGGTACATGGACGAAGGGGTACAGAACACAGACATAGGGAAGATGGGGTACAGAACACAGACATAGGGAAGATGGGGTACAGAACACTGACACAGGGGGAGATGGGGTACAGAACACTGACATAGGGAAGATGGGGTACAGAACACTGACACAGGGGGAGATGGGGTTCAGAACACTGACACAGGAGAGATGGGGTACAGAACACGGACACAGGGGGAGATGGGGTTCAGAACACTGACACAGGAGAGATGGGGTACAGAACACTGACACAGGGGGAGATGGGGTACAGAACACTGACACAGGGAAGATGGGGTACAGAACACTGGCACAGGGGGAGATGGGGTTCAGAACACTGACACAGGAGAGATGGGGTACAGAACACTGACACAGGGGGAGATGGGGTTCAGAACACTGACACAGGAGAGATGGGGTACAGAACACTGACACAGGGGGAGATGGGGTACAGAACACTGACACAGGGAAGATGTGGTACAGAACACTGGCACAGGGGGAGATGGGGTTCAGAACACTGACACAGGAGAGATGGGGTACAGAACACTGACACAGGGAAGATGGGGTACAGAACACTGACACAGGGGGAGATGGGGTACAGAACACTGACACAGGGAAGATGGGGTACAGAACACTGGCACAGGGGGAGATGGGGTACAGAACACTGCCAAAGGGGGAGATGGGGTACAGAACACTGCCAAAGGGGGAGATGGGGTACAGAACACTGACACAGGGGGAGATGGTATTGTAGTGTGGGTTGGTGGTGTTGTCGTTGATCCTTCTCTATGAACAATCCAACCCACAACTCGGTAGAGTGCTTATACTTTACCAGGAGATCACCCTGAGCGCTTCTGACTCTTGAAGAGGAGCTCAACGTCACACGTTTAGGGGATGCAGTTCCAATACTTAGCCTCGTTGTCACGGGTACACACCCACTCGAGCCGCTGTGACTCCCCACTCTCTCCTTATGTGATGTGATCTCCTCAATCCCCTTTAACTTATTAGTTTTCTGTTCTACCCTGTCCACCGCAGTGGTTCTTGGTTCTTTCTCTTTCTCTCTCTCCTTCTTTACTATTTCCTGGGAAGCCTCGCTAGGACAAGGGCAAACACCAGCAAATTTGAATACATTTACTGGACAAAGCACATACACTATACATACACACATATAATAATAATGAATTCTACGCTCTATACTATTACCATCAGGTTGCACTCCAACACCATCAGAACTCTATCATCAGCTTATCAAGTGGTATCCTAACTCCTGATTCACCACCTAATATTACCAACCTCCTCAACTTGATCAAGTTTTATAATACAATGTTGCACTATCAGCAAAAGAATATATATATCTGTAAACATGTACAATTAAAATCAGCGTATGAATGCAATAAATTATATATATCAGTATAAATGTTCCTTGATACACAACAATGATCCATCGATCACCCTATCAGTCCTAGAACACATACATCTGTAGGTTATCCAGCCTATGACTGTAACACTATACTTCAGTATAAACACTCCTCGGCACAAGAATGGCAAACAATCACCCACCTTTCACTGCGTCTTGCACGCTAGTGACAACCAAACACTCTATCACCTCCCTACAAGTAATCATTTAGAACTTCCCTTCCACATCTGGAAGTTCACTACCCTGATCTCTTCAGGTTCTTCTGGGTTTATCTACCAGGATCCTCTGCAGCTCCTTCAGGCTGCTACCATGAAGTCTTCCTTGAGCAGCTATGGTGCTTCACCACTTCTGCTAGGGTCCTCCACAGCTGTCCTGGCTGCTACACCATAAAGTTCCCTCGAGCAACTATGGTGCTTCACCACCTCTACAGAAGCACATGACACTCCTCTTCACTGCTTCTCCTCACAGCTCGAGGTCCTCTCCTCCACTGCCTTGGAGTTTCATCAACTACTCCCTCTGTGCTGGATTCGAAGTTCTCAGCAACTTCTTCCCCAAAGACAAACCTGCAACCCATTGACACTCCAATAAAAATGTTTCCCCTTAAACACATACACAAAAATAACCACACAATGTGTTTACCTCCAATATGTTTACCTTTATCTGCTCTCTACATTCTGTGAGAGTGGACTCCCCCGTTTGGGCTGGTCTATACTCCGCCTCATCCGCCGATCCTCACTCACTCTGGGAGGGTCCTCCGCCGTCAGGAGCTGGGCTCCTTCAGACACCTGCCAGCGCTCAGAGGAGACGGACGTTGCTCCGTCCTCCAGGACGTTCCTCCCTCTCCACTCTCGTATTTTAGGCCTTCAGCCTTATCAAAACATGTCTAACTTATCAATAAACATTGCTACTGTCGCTGGGCACACGACCAACTACAAGTAATCGCTATAGACTGGCTTAAAAATCGTGCTTACCACAGACTGTCTAGTCGAGGGCACTCCTCCCTCTGACGGAGTCTGGTCAGGATGCTCCCACGGCCCAAGATAATGTCTCTGGGCGGCTTAATAAACTCTCCTCGCCGTTCAGGACTTGAGACCACAACGTTCCCAGCTCGATTCCACAGCTGGAACGTCTGCACACTTCTCCTCTCTTGGAGATATATCACTAGGGGTTCCTTTCTGACGGGAGCTCAAACATAGCACAGCTTCCCTATGCAATGTCTGGCACTCAAGTGAGGTCAAAGCACTCCAGAAGCGAGCCTCACGCCTCCAGGAAATTATCCACATCTCCTAACAAGTCATTTATCTATTTTCTTATTCACTGCCCATAATCTTAAATTGTTTATCAAATCCAACCCACTATTTTACATCTGTATCTTCACCTCTGTATTTCCTAGACCTTATAGTCAGCTCAGGCTTGATAGAATAATTCTCAAAGGGGAGACTCGTTTTTCGGCTATCAGGGATCATAACAATGGGGTACAGAGCACTGACACAGGGGAGATGGGGTACAGAACACTGACACAGGGAAGATGGGGTACAGAACACTGACACAGGGGAGATGGGGTACAGAACACTGACACAGGGAAGATGGGGGTACAGAACACTGACACAGGGAAGATTGAGGTACAGAACACTGACACAGGGGAGATGGGGGTACAGAACACTGACACAGGGGAGATGGGGTACAGAACACTGACACAGGGGAGATGGGGTACAGAACACTGACACAGGGGAGATGGGGTACAGAACACTGACACAGGGGAGATGGGATACAGAACACTGACACAAGGAAGATGGGGTACAGAACACTGACACAGGGAAGATGGAGTACAGAACACTGACACAGGGAAGATGGGGTACAGAACACTGACACAGGGAAGATGGGGTACAGAACACTGACACAGGGAAGATGGGGTACAGAACACTGACACAGGGAAGATGGGGTACAGAACACTGACACAGGGAAGATGGGGTACAGAACACTGGCACAGGTTAATGGAGTACACTGCACTCTACCATTCACTGATATTCAAGCAATTCTCACCTCTCTAAATTCAGTTCCTGTTGATAATTGCACCTTACAGCTTGGCGGAGGATAATTTACCTTGTAATAATATCGGCCACAACCTTGGGAGGTGCACAAAAGTTATCTGGGCTTTTATATACCAGATGGACAGTTTAATAATATAAATTTATTGAATTAATTTAAATACTAAGATCGTAAGCGATTTTGTCTAATAAGGCAATTAGAATTTTCAACACCTGTGATGCTGGAACAGAAGTGACCAGTGTTCACTCAATAATTTTTAGTATAACTCACTGTGTTGGGGGACAGGAAGCCAGAGTGTATTCATACACGTTTGGCTATTATAGAGAACCCCCACCCCCCACCCCAAGGCCGAATTACTGACCCCGCCGAATTACTGTGTGTGTGGGAGAGAAAACAAAAATTAAAAAATAATATAATAATATCAGTTGATTGACAATTGAGAGGCGGGCCCAAAGAGCCAGAGTTTAAGCCCCACAAGCACAACTAGGTGAGTACACTTGAAGCCATCTGTATCCGCGAGCTTGGCCAATTGATTAACTCTTAAATGAACATGACATTGAACATTCAGCTGTTGGAAGAGAACAATGTATCACTGTGTTACGCAGCGACCAGGAGGACAGCTGATCACCTTCGTAGACAACTATCACCTCACTCTATAGTTTGTCACACACCTCTTAAGGACTACTCATCCCCCAAAAGTGATAGGCTGTTGTGAAGCCATGTTTAGATTTGAAATTTAATTTTAGTATACTTGTTTTACCAGGAACCATGTGAGTATTCCCAAATGTAAATAGATGGAAGGACTGTCCCCACCCTTTCCCTTCCTCTCACCCAGGGAAGTGGAGGGGGTTAGGCAGCGGAACATAAACCCACCCCGGATAGGTTTAAAGGTTGGAAGGCTAGGGGCAGATTCACGAAGCAGTTACGCAAGCACTTACGAACCTGTACATCTTTTCTCAATCCTTGGCGGCTTTGTTTACAATTATTAAACAGTTAATGAGCTCCGAAGCACCAGGAGGCTGTTTATATCAATAACAACAGTTGATTGGGAAGTTGTCATGCTTGTTAACTGTTTAATTAATGTAACCAAAGCCGTCAAAGATTGATGTCCACTCATCTGTCAGGCCCCTGTCAAGGGGAAGTGTGCACAACCTGCTATGGTCACAGATGAGTGAGATGAATGTGGCGCTTTGTACCATGTCCTGATGATTCACGATGGTGTTGTGGACAAGTGAATAGTGTTGCTTTGTTTCTCCGTCCTGCGTCTGATGTTTGAGAAGCCTTTACTGAGATTGTTAGTAGTGTGACCAATGTAGTTCAAACTGAGAATTGTATAAGTGTTAACAACTGTGTTTATATTCATATACTATACTAGTACACTTCAGCTTGTCAGTGGAGGCAGTGATGTTTTTCATAATAAGGGATGCTATACGAGGGGTTGTTATAGTCAATGATGGGATGAGAGCTTTCGCTACAACACTTGCAATTCGCGTTACTTACAACCTGGATACTCTTGTCATCCTTATTATAGGCTTGGGTAAATGTTCTTATATACAACAGTAGAGTGTCTTCTGGAGGCCGGTGGTTCTCAGTGTTGTGTTGACTTAGCTTCTTGTGCCAGAGATAGGGGGAACAGATTAAGGGTTTGCTATCCGGGAGCTGGAATTGGTGATATTGTTGGAAACATGAATGATATTATGACGGGAAATGGGAACAAACCCATTATTTGTATTAGTGCAGGGGGTAATGATGTTGGGCGGGTTAGGAGTGAGGAACTAATACAGAGATTCAGGACAGTCATTCAATTAGTTAGGAGCACGGGAGGAATCCCGATCATATGTGGCATTCTTCCAAGAAAGGTAGTGGGTAATGAATGGATGTCGAGGGCACTTGGTGTTAATTGCCGGCTGGAAAGATATTGCAAATCAAATGCAATATCTTTCATAGACAACTGGGAACACTTCTATGGAAGAAATGAAATGTATGCTCGTGATGGGGTGCATCTATCCAGGGCTGGGGTTGTTGCTGTTGCGAACTCGTTGGAACCAGTGGTTAGAGGTGTTTGTTTGGGTTTAAACTGTTAGTAGATAGTGGTATGGGAATTGATTTGGAGGAAGCAGGTAATATAAGTATGTGTTCGTGGGAGAAAAGAATTGGCAAAATGATCAGGGAAAGAAAAGGGCCTCAAAATAACAATTCACTTATGGCATATTATACTAACAGTAGAAGTCTAAGAAATAAAATTAACGAATTAAATGCTCTTGTCTGCACAGAAAAAATAGATATTATTGCACTTACCGAAAAGTGGATGAATGTAGAAAATAGAGAACTATTAGCTGAATATCAAATAAATAGATTTAAACTATTTCACACAGATAGATATATTAGACGAGGAGGGGAAGTAGCCATATATGTTAGGGACAATTTGAAATGTAGTCTCAAAGAGGGAATCAAAACTGAGCCACACACAGAAACTATTTGGATAGAATTAAACGAAAAAGCAAATAATATTATAATAGGAGTTATATATAGGCCACCAAAATTAGACAGAATGGAAGCAAAGCACCTATGGGATGAAATATCTAGAGCATCTAGATCTAACAGTATTTATGTCATGGGTGACTTTAATTTTAGTGGAATAAACTGGGTGAACAAAACAGGGAATAGTGAAGCAGAAGATTTTCTAGAATTAATTAACGATTGCTTTCTTACGCAACACATTAAGGAACCAACACAGGAAAATAATATTTTAGATTTAGTGTTAACTAACAGGGAAACACAAATTAATGACATCGAAATAGGGAGTGAGCTAGGGAACAGTGATCACAAAGTAATCAGATTTAACATAGAATGGAATGGACGTGTAGGAGAAAATTCTGTTAAAGTGCCAGATTTTCGAAAAGCTGATTTTAATAGCCAAAGAAATTTTTTGGGTCAAATAAGAACATAAGAACATAAGAACAAAGGTAACTGCAGAAGGCCTATTGGCCCATACGAGGCAGCTCCTATTCTATAACCACCCAATCCCACTCATATACTTGTCCAACCCGTGCTTGAAACAATCGAGGGACCCCACCTCCACAATGTTACGCGGCAATTGGTTCCACAAATCAACAACCCTGTTACTGAACCAGTATTTACCCAAGTCTTTCCTAAATCTAAACTTATCCAATTTATATCCATTGTTTCGTGTTCTGTCCTGTGTTGATACTTTTAATACCCTATTAATATCCCCCCGGTTATGTCCATTCATCCACTTGTAAACCTCTATCATGTCACCCCTAACTCTTCGCCTTTCCAGTGAATGCAACTTAAGCTTTGTTAATCTTTCTTCATATGAAAGATTTCTAATTTGGGGAATTAACTTAGTCATCCTACGCTGGACACGTTCAAGTGAATTTATATCCATTCTATAATATGGCGACCAAACCTGAACTGCATAATCTAAATGGGGCCTAACTAGAGCAAGATATAGCTTGAGAACCACACCAGGTGTCTTGTTACTAACGCTGCGATTAATAAATCCAAGTGTCCGATTTGCCTTATTACGAACATTTATGCATTGATCCTTTTGTTTTAAATTCTTACTAATCATAACTCCCAGATCCCTTTCGCAATCCGACTTCGCAATCACAACACCATCTAGCTCGTATCTTGTAACTCTATCATCATTACCTAACCTCAGAACTTTACATTTATCAGCATTAAACTGCATCTGCCAATCCTTTGACCATTTCAAAACCCTATCTAGATCAACTTGAAGTGATAGTGAGTCCTCCTCCGAATTAATTTCCCTACCGATTTTCGTATCATCGGCAAATTTGCAAATGTTGCTACTCAAACCTGAATCTAAATCATTTATATATATTATAAACAACAGAGGTCCCAGGACAGAGCCTTGAGGCACTCCACTTACAACATTTTCCCACTCTGACTTGATTCCATTTATACTAACTCTCTGTTTCCTTTGGTATAGCCATGCCCTAATCCAGCTTAATATAGCACCCCCAATACCATGAGACTCTATTTTTTTTAATCAGTCTTTCATGTGGCACTGTATCAAAAGCTTTGCTAAAGTCAAGGTATACAACATCGCAATCCTTACCACTATCAACTGCCTCAACAATGCTAGAATAAAAAGATAACAAATTTGTTAAACATGAACGGCCATTTATAAAACCATGTTGCGACTCAATTATTAATTTTGATTGGAAATAGATTGGAAAGTCTTGGGTATGGGGTGTGGGCCGGTCTTGGAGCGAGCCATGAACCCAGCGATAGATGACGTAAAAGGGGATTTCGATGTGGATTTAATATATAACTTATTTAAGAATATTCTAAACAAAGCACAGGAACGTAGTATACCATACAAATTGAATAGATCGAATACTAATGACCCAAAGTGGATAACAAATAATTTAAAGAACCTTATAGGTAAAAAGAGAGCTTGGTACAAAAGGATTAAGAATGGGGAAGTCAGTTTAGAACAGGAATTCATACAACTGGTTAGAAATGTTAAAAAAGAGATTAGGGAAGCAAAAAGAAACTATGAAGTTCGCATAGCAGAGCAAGCAAAGTCAAATCCTAAAGGTTTTTTTCAGTTATATCGAACTAAGACTAGGGAAAGGATAGGTCCATTAAAATCTGAGACAGGTCAAATAACGGATAATGACAAGATGAGTAGTATTTTTAACAAATATTTTATGTCTGTATTTACTAAAGAAGAACTTAACAATATACCTTCAGCCGAACAAGTCTATGTGGGTGGGGATGAGGACAGGTTGACTAGTTTAGCAGTTACCAGGGAGGATGTAATTAAACAATTAGAAAAACTAAAACCAAACAAATCCCCAGGGCCGGATGAAGTGTTTGCCAGGGTGCTTAAAGAATGCAAAGAGGAGCTTTCCGAGCCACTGTCTACCATATTTATTAAATCAATAGAGTCAGGCAAAGTGCCAGAGTCATGGAAGGTACCTAATGTGGTACCAATTTTGAAGAAAGGAGATAGATCACTTGCATCAAACTATCGGCCAATTAGCCTAACGTCTTTTGTGGGAAAGTTACTTGAATCAATAATTGCAAATACAATTCGTCTCCATCTTGAAAAACATAAATTAATAAATGAGTCGCAACATGGATTTACAAATGGCCGTTCATGTTTAACAAATTTGGTAACTTTTTTTTCCAGTATAGTTGAGGCAGTTGATAGTGGTAAGGATTGTGATGTTGTGTACCTTGACTTTAGCAAAGCTTTTGATACAGTGCCACATGAAAGACTAATTAAAAAAATAGAAGCTCATGGTATTGGGGGTGCTATATTAAGTTGGATTAGGGCATGGCTATTCCAAAGGAAACAGAGAGTTAGTATAAATGGGGTTAAGTCAGAGTGGGATAATGTTGTTAGTGGAGTACCTCGGGGCTCTGTCCTGGGACCTCTGTTGTTTAAAATATATATAAATGATTTAGATTCAGGTTTGAGTAGCAACATTTGCAAATTTGCTGATGATACGAAAATCGGTAGGGAAATTAATTCGGAGGAGGACTCACTATCACTTCAAGTTGATCTAGATAGGGTTTTGAAATGGTCAAAGGATTGGCAAATGCAGTTTAATGCTGATAAATGTAAAGTTCTGAGGCTAGGTAATGATGATAGAGTTACAAGATACGAGCTAGATGGTGTTGAGATTGCAAAGTCGGATTGCGAAAGGGATCTGGGAGTTATGATTAGTAAGAATTGAAAACAAAAGGATCAATGCATGAATGTTCGTAATAAGGCGAATAGGACACTGGGATTTATTAATCGAAGCATTAGTAACAAGACACCTGGTGTGGTTCTTAAGCTATATCTTGCTCTGGTTAGGCCCCATTTAGATTATGCAGTTCAGTTTTGGTCGCCGTATTATAGAATGGATATAAATTCACTTGAACGTGTCCAACGTAGGATGACTAAGTTAATTCCCCAAATTAGAAATCTTTCATATGAAGAAAGATTAACAAAGCTTAAGTTGCATTCACTGGAAAGGCAAAGAGTTAGGGGTGACATGATAGAGGTTTACAAGTGGATGAATGGACATAACAGGGGGGAATTAATAGGTATTAAAAATATCAACACAAGACAGAACACGAAACAATGGGTATAAATATAATAAGTTTAGATTTCGGACAGACTTAGGTAAATACTAGTTCAGTAACAGGGTTGTTGATTTGTAGAACCAATTGCCGCGTAACGTGGTGGATGTGGGGGTCCCTCGATTGATTCAAGCGCGGGTTGGACAAGTATATGAGTGGGATTGGGTGGTTATAGATAGGAGCTGCCTCGTATGGGCCAATAGGCCATCTGCAGTACCTTTGTTCTTATGTTCTTATGTACTAACGGTGACGTCGACGTCAGTATTAATGTAGTCACTATTAACAATTATTTGGCCGATGTGTTGGAGATGATGGAACAAGAGCTGATAGGAACAGCAGGTCAAGAAGAGCACGCCCTATGTGTGCATGCCCTATGTGTGCCTGGCCTATGTGTGCACGGCCTATGTGTGCATGCCCTATGTGTGCCTGGCCTATGTGTGCACGGCCTATGTGTGCATGGCCTATGTGTGCATGGCCTATGTGTGCACGGCCAATGTGTGCATGCCCTATGTGTGCCTGGCCTATGTGTGCACGCCCTATGTGTGCATGCCCTATGTGTGCCTGGCCTATGTGTGCACGGCCTATGTGTGCATGGCTTATGTGTGCACGGCCAATGTGTGAGTAGGGAGTACGACTCACAGACGATATTTTTTTTTCAGGCCAGAGATCACCTGTGAGTCGTACGACTCACAGACGATATTTTGTTTCTGGGAAATATCGTCTGTGAGTCGTGGGGGTTTTCAGGCATATTTGGGGAGTCACAGATTTGGAGTTAAGGAATTCTTATGAGGAAAATAATTTCTGAGATTTTAAAAGTTTGCTAACTGGTCTTATGGGGGAAGCTCAAATTTCAACAGAGTCCAATTATCAACAGAAATTCGCCAGAGTCTACTTTGAGAGCAAAATTAGTCAGAGACAGTTTTAAGCTCATATTTCATCAGAGTCCAATTATCAACAGAAATTCGCCAGAGTCTACTTTGCTAGCAAAATTAGTCAGAGACAGTTTTAAGCTCAAATTTCATTAGTGTCCTGTAATCTGTGAAAATTTGACAGAGTCCATTTTATACCCAATTTTCGTCAGAGTCCAGTTTATGCTCAAATTCGCCAGAGACTACTTTGAGAGCAAAATTCATCAGAGTCCAGTTCATGATCGAAATTAATCAGAGTCCAATTGAAGACCCAAATTTGACAGAGACCACATTTTCGCTACTAGCAGTACAATCCCCCTTAAATTTTAAACAGTCATATTTCAGTCGTAGTAAATAAGATCAAGTCAGTTACTGAGCTCCAGCTCTCGTCCCCCAACTTAGTTCTCTCTTGTATATTTGTAAATAACCCATCAATTTCCCTGAAATTTTTACCTTCTGTATTTCAGACATAGTAAATATGATGTAAACAATTATAAAACTCTAGCTCTTGTCCTCTGTCCAAGTTCACTCCTGTAAATTCACTACTATCTGTAAAAAATCCTCTGGAGATTTCAACATTCAACTACATTTTCAGACATAGTAAATAAAAACCGGTTCAGTTATCAAGTTTCAACTCTTGTCCCCCCAGCTTAGTTCATTTTGTACAAGTTCTTTATTTTCCAACTAAATCACCCTGAGATTTAAGATCACCTTATTTCTAACGTAGTAAAATTAATCTGGACATTAGCCAAGCTCCATTTCCTCAGTCTTAGATCATTGAACATAATTATATCCGATCAAGTCCCTCTCCAGCCTATCTGTTTATCAGAGTAATCACCTTACCATTCTCATCCCCAACGTATCCAAACCTTCAATAATCATCATACCGTATTTGCATATTTACTCTACATTCAACTGTGTTCTTCACATTTTTTCCTTGTTTTCTGTGTTCATTCCATGTTCTACAAATGTTCACAGCATGCTCAGTTCAATTTTTTCACCTGTTTTTCTCATTTTTCTGCTTTCTACCATTTTCCCCGTATGTTCTCTATGTTCTTTGTCATGTTTTCATGTACATCATATGTTCTCTGTATAACTTTTATACTCAGTATTCATGTTCTCAATGTTCTTAGCTTGTTCTTCACATGTTCAGTGTTCATTCTTTGTATTCCCAATGTTCCTTATTATGTCTTCATATTCTCTGTAAGTTCATATTCCCTGCATGTTCACTCTATTCATCAACTTTTTCTTACATGTTTTCTGTGTTCACCGTATGTTCACTGTGTTCATTCCCCTACTTAACCTCAATTTTTTTATGTTCTTTGTTTCTTTAAACCAATTTGTTTCTTCCATTCACTAACTAGTTCTTTGTCAAATAATATTATACTGCAATACAGTTCCCTCAACAATTTTAGTCACCCAGTTTTATTTGCAAAACTATGTCAAAGTAATTCTCGTAGTCAACTTAATAGTTCTACCAACCCCGTTCTTAAACAAATCTACACTTTATTCAGTTCCAAATTTACAAAGACAAACCTTTCTTGTAACTTCTTAACTAAAAATCTTTCGCCAATCAACTAAAATATAGTCACTTTCCTCATTTCTCAACTAAACTTATTATCCAATCAACCAAAAAAAATAGTCAAAGGAATCTTTCCAACACTGTTCATAACTAAACTTATTCCCTAGTCATCAGAAAATAACCGTGTTCTTCATGTTTCATTGTCATTTCATAACTAAAATTATCCATCAATCAACAGAAAAAGTCATATTCATCATCATTGTTCCTAACTAAAATTATGTTTTGTCAAGTAAGAAAAAATAACCAAAGATATCTTTCATCGCTGTTCTTAACTGACATTATACTTTGGGGAGCACAAAAATAGTCTCCCTCGTCATGTTTTGTCTTTTTCCTTAACTAAAAGTATTCATCAGTCAACTAAAAAATAGTTACTTCATCATGTTTCCTTGTCATTTCTTAACTGAAATATCACTTCTCTCATCTGAAAATAGTCATGTGTAGCCTCTTTCCAACACTGTTCTTAACTAAGGTAACCTTTCACTTTGCTAAAATAGTCATATTCATCATTGTTCCTAACTAAAATTATATGTCGTTAAGTAAGAAATATAGTCAAAGACACTCTTCGAGACATCAAAGTTACACTCAAAGACATCCTTTGAGACATCAAAAACATCCTTTAAGACTTCAAGGGCACTCTTCGAGATATCAAAGACACTCTCAAACACTCAAAAATTTACTCGCATCCTCAAAGTTATTCTCAGAGTCATCAAAAAGTTAATCTCAGTCATCAAAATGCTATTCTCTAAGTAGCCTTTCATTCATCAGAGAAACTTTCTAAGACATCTTCGTTCATTAAAGTTAATCTCAGAGGCATAAAAGTTATTCTCAGAGTTATCAAAAAGTTAATCTCAGTCATCAAAATGCTATTCTCTAAGTAACCTTTCGTTCATCAGAGAATCTTTCTAAGACATCTTCGTTCATTATAGTTAATCTCAGAGGCATAAAAGTTATTCTCAGAGCTATCAAAATTATTCTCGATGCCATCAAAAAGTATTTTCTCGTTCATCAAAGTTAATCTCAGAGTTAACAAAGGTAATCTCTAACTCACTTTCGTTCAACATATTAATTCTCTAAGTCCTCAAAGTTATTCTCTAAGACAACAAAGGTATTCTCTAAGACAACAAAGTCTTTCTCAGAGCTATCAAACTTGTTCTCAAAGTCATCAAAGTTATTCCAAGAGACGTCAAAGTTAATCTAAGACATCATCTTTCATCAAAGATATTCTCTCTAAGCCATCAATGTTCTTCTCATAGACATAAAAGTTATTCTCTATGTCATCAAAAAGTTATTCTCTGAGCTAACAAAATACTACTCATGTTCTCAAAGACATTCTCAAAGTCATCAAAGTTATTCTAAGAGCTATCAAACTTGTTCTCAAAGTCATCAAAGTTATTTTGTAACTCACTTTTGTTCATTAAAGTTAATTTCTATGTTATAAAAGTTATTCTCAGAGACATCTAAAGTTAATCTTGCTCTTCAAAGTTGTTCTCTAAGACATAAAAGTTATTCACTAAGACATCAATGTTGTTCTCTAAGACATCAATGTTGTTCTCTAAGACATCAAAGATGTTCTCTAAATCATAAAAGTTAATCGTTAAGTCACCTTTGTTCATTAGAGAAACTTTCCAATCCATATTCGTTGACCAGAGTTATTCTCAGAGTCATCAAAGCGATCTCTAATTCACCTTCGTTCTCCAAAAGTTGTTCTCTAAGACACCTTCGTTCATCAAAGAAACTCTCCTTCTTCCATCATGTTATTCTTTAAGACATCTTCAGTCATAAAATTTCTCTCCAAATGTAACTAGTTCAGCTTTTCATACCAAACCTGCACTTCTGTTAAAACATATTTTCTTAGTTGCTTTACCCTAAAACTGTTCTCTGAACTACACTGTTCAAACCTATGTAACCTATCCTCTCCACCCAATGTTACTTAGTTAACGTAACGTTCCTAAACCTAACTTTACCTATCCTAACATAACTTACCTTACCTTACCTATCTTACCTAACTCTACCCCCTTACCTAACTTAACCTGCATAACCTAACTTTACCTATCCTAACATAACTTACCTTACCTTACCTATCTTACCTAACTTTACCTATCTTACCTAACTTACCTAACTTAACCTGCATAACCTAACTTTACCTATCCTAACATAACTTACCTTACCTTACCTATCTTACCTAACTTTACCTATCTTACCTAACTTAACCTTCATAACCTAACTTTACCTATCCTAACATAACTTACCTTAGCTTACCTATCTTACTTAACTTTACCTATCCTAACATAACTTACCTTACCTATCATACCTAACTTACCTACATTTACCTAACTTAACCTGCTTAACCTAACTTTACCTATCCTAACTTAACTTACCTAACTTTTCCTGCTTAACCTAACTTACCTACATTACCTAACTTAACCTGCTTAACCTAACTTTACCTATCCTAACTTAACTTACCTAACTTATCCTGCTTAACCTAACTTACCTACATTACCTAACTTAACCTGCTTAACCTAACTTACCTAACTAACCTCGCATATGCCGCAGACGTTATTCTTTTTATGTGGGCTTCAGGAGACAGGTTTGGTGTGATGTCAACTCCTAGATCTTTCTCTCTGTTCGTTTCATTAAGTACTTCACCTCCTATTCTGTATCCTGTGTCTGGCCTCCTATTTCCACTGCCTATTTTCATTACTTTGCATTTACTCGGGTTGAACTTCAACAGCCATTTGTTGGACCATTCACTCAGTCTGTCTAGGTCATCTTGTAGCCTCTTACTATCGTCCTCAGTTTCAATCCTCCTCATAATATTTGCATCATCGGCAAACATTGAGAGAAACGATTCTATACCCTCTGGGAGATCATTTACATATATCAAAAACAGTATAGATCCAAGGACTGACCCCTGCGGGACTCCACTCGTAACGTCTCGCCAATCTGAGACCTCACCCCTCACACTGACTCGTTGTCTCCTGTTGCTTAGGTACTCCTGTATCCAACGGAGTACCTTCCGTTTCACTCCAGCCTGCATTTCCAGCTTTTTCACTAGCCTCTTGTGTGGCACTGTATCAAAGGCTTTCTGACAATCCAAAAATATGCAGTCTGCCCATCCTTTTCTTTCTTGCCTTATTTTTGTTGCCTGGTCGTAGAATTTAAGTAACCCTGTGAGGCAGGACCTGCCATCCCTGAATCCATGTTGATGCTGTGTTACAAAATTCTTTCGCTCCAGGTGCTCCACTAGCTTTCTTCGCACAATCTTCTCCATCAGCTTGCATGGTATGCAGGTTAGGGACACTGGCCTGTAATTCAGTAGTTTGGCTCTCCACGTATCCTCGCCTCCATGTGCCTCCTATCTATCCCCTTTCTTGTATATCGGGACTACGTTAGCTGCTTTCCAAATTTCTGGCAGTTCCCCTGTTGCCAGTGATTTGTTATACACTATGGAGAGTGGGAGACACAGTTCTTCTGCTACTTCCTTTAGTATCCAAGGGGAGATTTAGTATCTGGGCCTATAGCCTTTGTCACATCCAACTCTAGTAAACACTTCCTTACTTCCCCTCTGGTAATCTCAAACTCTTCCAGTGGTTCCTGGTTAGCTATTCCCTCTCTTATCTCTGGGATTCTCCTTGCTCTAAGGTGAAGACCTCTTGGAACTTCTTATTCAGTTCCTCACACACTTCCTTGTCGTTTGTAGTGAATCCTTCTGCCCCTATCTTTAATTTCATAACCTGTTCCTTTACTGTTGTTTTTCTCCTGATGTGGCTATGCAGCAATTTAGGCTGAGTCTTTGCCTTGCTTGCGATGTTATTTTCGTATTGTCTTTCTGCCTCTCATCTCATCCTAACATATTCATTCCTGGCATTCTGGTATCTTTCTCTGCTCTCCAGTGTCCTGTTATTCCTATAGTTTCTCCATGCCCTTTTACTTTGCTGCTTAGCTAGCCTACATCTCTGATTAAACCATGGGTTTCTCACCTTTATTTCACTGTTTTCCTTTTGGGCTGGGACAAACTTGTTTGCTGCGTCCTTGCATTTTTGCGTGATGTAGTCCATCATATCTTGGGCCGTGTTTCCCCTGAGCTCTGTTTCCCATGCTATATCTGTTAGGAATTTTCTCATCTCCTCATAGTTTCCCTTTCGGTATGCTACCCTTTTCGTTTTGGTATCCCTCCTCGAGTTCAATAACCCTTCTTCAATCAAGTACTCAAACACCAATACACTGTTGTCGCTCATTCCTACTGGGTCCTCAAAACCGATTTCTCTTATTTCAGAGTCGTTCAGGGTGAAGACCAGGTCGAGTCTCGCTGGTTCGTCATTTCCTCTCATCCTTGTGGGTTCTCTGACATGCTGGGTTAAGAAGTTTCTAGTCACCACCTCCAGTAGTTTGGCTCTCCACGTATCCTCGCCTCCATGCGGTTCCTTGTTCTCCCAATCAATCCTTCCATGATTGAAGTCCCCCATGATGAGCAGGTGAGATCTATTTCTACAGGCAGCAGAGGCTGCCCTCTCAATTATAGTGTTAACTGCCATGTTGTTGTTTTCGTACTCTTGACTGGGTCTTCTGTCATTTGGTGGAGGGTTATATATTACTGCTACTACTATTCTTGGGCCTCCCATTGTCATGGTGCCTGCTATGTAGTCTCTGAAACCCTCACAGCCCGGGATATCCATCTCCTTAAAATTCCATTCCTTTCTCATGAGTAGGGCCACTCCTCCTACTCCCCTACCTTCCCTCTCTTTCCTTATTACTGTGTACTCCTGGGGAAACACGTCATTCGTTATGATTCCAGAGAGTTTTGTTTCAGCGAGTACGATTACATCTGGGTTCACTTCTTGTGCTCTTTCCCTTAGTTCACTTGCCTTGCTTGTGATCCTATCTATGTTCGAGTACATTGCCCTGAAACTGACTCTCTTCTGCTTCTCCTCTGGGGGGGACCTGTGGGGTCTGGGGTGAGTGGAAGCTGGGAGGATCTGGTACGGGGAGACTGGTGGAAGAGGAAGGGCTTGGGGGGGTGGGGAGGAGGGGGAGGGTAGGGGGAGTGGGTGAGAGGGGGAGGGTTGGGGGGGGTGAGAGGGGGAGGGTTGGAGGGGGTGAAAGGGGGAGGGTTGAGGGGGGTGAGAGAAGGAGGTTTGGGGGGATGGGGGAGAAGGGGGGGGTTGGGGGAGGCAGTAAAGGGGGAAGGGCTTGGGGGGCATGGGGGGAAAGGGAAGGCTGAGGTGGGTGAGGAAGAGGGAAGGGTTTTGGGGTGTGGTGGAGAGGGGAAGACTTAGGTGGGGTGGGGGAGAGTGGGGGGCTTAGGGGGGCGGGAGAGAACGGAGGGCTTGTGGGTGGGAGAGACAGGAGGGCATGTGGGAGAAGGGAGGGCTTGGGGGATGGGGGAGAAGGGAGGTCCTGGGGGGAGGGGGGAGTGGGAGGAGGGGGATGAGTGGGAGGAGGGGGGTGGGTTGGGGTAGGGTGCCTTAGGTGGGTACTTAGTGGGGGGCTGACAGGGGTTGGAGCAGGTAGGTTGTCTGTTGGGTAGAATGTGGGGGTGGTGCCGCACTCCCTGTGGCTAGTGCACTGTTTGAGGAGGGTTCCCCATTCCCCTCTGAGATTGCAGGAATCGGGGTTGTGGCTCCCTGATTCCTTTCTCTCTCCCTGCGCTCCTTCTTCGCATCTGCTGCCTGCTTTCTCTCTTCCCTTGTCACATCCCTCTGCAGGAATACTCTTTTGAACTTCTCTACATTTGCTAGACAGCACTTCCTTTCTAACAGTTCCTCTTTCGCGATTACACTCATGAATACCTTTATCATTCGGTCTCTGTCCTTGTTGTACTTTCCAAGCCTGAAAACCTTCTCAACATTTTGTTCAGCTCCCTCCATCCTTACCTCTTTAAGGATCTCTTTAACCATGTTTTTGTCCTTGTCTCTCCGCTTCTTTGATCTGGTCCCTGTTTGCTCTTTAATGCCTGCTACTACTACTGCTCTTTTTCTCTCTATCAGCCGGCTAGTACATCTAGCTGCTTCCTGAGAGGAGGCCACTTCCATGGCAACTTCCTTAACTGCCGACCTAGCTTCAGGGCTCGTTTTAAGTATTTCAGCAGATGAGAGCTGAGGTGTGGAGGTCCCCTCCACAGTAGCATTCCTGTCTCCCTGAGGCACGGTTTGTATCTGGTATTGTGGAGAAGTCTCCTTCAGGCATCTTATCTCCTCCTTTGCTGCCCTTAGTTCATCCTGCAGGTTGGAAACTGTCTACCTCATTACCCTCAGTCCTTCACTGAATTCATCCTACATTTGCTGGAATACTCCCTTCATCCAGGCTTCCTGTTCCTCCCCATCCTCTGAATTTGTTCCAGCCGCGATTGTCATCCTGCGTCTGTCCCCCCGAGTTCGAGCTTCCATGTCTTCCCTATGAGAGAGAGAGAAAGAGAGAGAGAGAGAGAGAGAGAAGGGGGAGGGTGGGGGAGAGAGAGAGGAGAGAGATATAGAGGAAGAGAGAGAGAGAGAGAGAGAGAGAGAAAAAGAAAGAGAGGGGGAGAAGGGGGAGAGAGAGGATATAGATATATATATATATATATATATATATATATATATATATATATATAATATATATTAGTATATTTTGGTAGCAGTCTTTCCTGTAGACATATATTATTAAATATGACCGAAAAAGTAAGATTAATAATTCTAACACGTATTTTCTCGATCTTTCGTACGTTTCTTTTCACTGTTGGTGGTAATTCAAAAATCAATTCTCCAAAATTCATTTTTATTTCTAGTCTGACACAACACTTGAGCGCATTTCGTAAAACTTATTACATTTTCAAAGACTTTAGCTTACACAACTGAATAGAACTTACACATCTTCGATTTGTTTATATCTACATTTGAGTGAGGTGGATGGGGTGAGGTGGTATTAATAGGGTATTAAATTCCTAAACACAAGCGTTCTGCGTATAGCGTTCTGCTTTGTGTCTGGAGAGTTTTTCATGAGTAGGCTGGCCGTTTTTCTGGTTTTATAGTAAATCGTCAGTTGTATCCTCTGATTTTTGTCTGTAGGGATAACGTTTCTATTAACAATATCTTTCAGGACCCTTTCCTCCGTTTTATGAGCTGTTGAAAAGAAGTTCCTGTAAAATAGTCTAATAGGGGGTATAGGTGTTGTGTTGGTTGTCTCTTCAGAGGTTACATGGCGTTTCACTTTCCTTCTTATGATGTCTTCGACGAAACCATTGGAGAAGCCGTTGTTGACTAGGACCTGCCTTACCCTACAGAGTTCTTCGTCGACTTGCTTCCATTCTGAGCTGTGGCTGAGAGCACGTTCGACATAAGCGTTAACAACACTCCTCTTGTACCTGTCTGGGCAGTCGCTGTTGGCATTTAGGCACATTCCTATGCTCGTTTCCTTAGTGTAGACTGCAGTGTGGAAACCTCTGCTCTTTTCCATGACTGTTACATCTAGAAAGGGCAGCTTCCCATCCTTTTCCATCTCGTAAGTGAAACGCAGCACGGAACTCTGCTCAAATGCCTCCTTCAGCTACTGCAGATGTCTGACATCAGGTACCTGTGTAAAAATGTCGTCAACATACCTGCAGTATATGGCCGGTTTCATGTTCATTTCGACTAAGACTTTTTGCTCGATGGTACCCATGTAGAAGTTTGCAAACAGGACACCTAGGGGGGAACCCATGGCGAACCCATATTGGGCACATGTATAAGCAAGTAGATGGGGTCGCCATGGGTTCCCCATGGCGACCCCACCTCACTCAAATGTAGATATAAACAAATCGAAGATGTGTAAGTTCTATTCAGTTGGGTATGTGTAAGCTAAAGTCTTTGAAAATGTAATAAGTTTTACGAAACGCGCTCAAGTGTCGCGTCAGACTAGAAATAAAAATGAATTTTGGAGAATTGATTTTTGAATTACCACCAACAGTGAAAAGAAACGTACGAAAGATCGAGAAAATTCGTGTTAGAATTATTAATCTTACTGTTTCGGTCATATTTAATAATATATATATATATATATATATATATATATATATATATATATATATATATATAGAGAGAGAGAGAGAGAGAGAGAGGGAGAGGGAGGGAGGGGGGAAGGGAGGGGGAGAGAGAGGATATATATATAAATATATATCCTATATATATATAATATATATATAAATATATAATATATAGAAATATATAAATATATATCTTCTTGATATATATAAATATATATCCTCTTGATATATATATAAATATATATCCTCTTGATATATATAAATATATATCCTCTTGATATATATATAAATATATATCCTCTTGATATATATAAATATATATCAAAAGGAGCCTCACCACAGCTGGATGCCCAGCTGAAAGAGAGCCCCGTTACCTAACGCCCCGTAACTCTGATGCTCTTATTGGTCGCTCGGATGGTATCACAGTAAACCCCTGGAAGAATGGCAAGCAGTTGGTATGGGACTACACGTGCGTATCAACCCTGGCTAACACCTACATTAACCTCAGTGTTGCACAACCAGGTGGCGCTGCCACCCACAGGGAAGCAGCCAAATCCCGTAAGTATAGAGAACTGGATCACCACTACAATTTTGTCCCAATTGCTTCTGAGACACTCAGCGCCTAGGGTAAAAGTGCTACCAGTTTTTTGAAGGAACTGGGTTCTAGGCTCATTGAAACAACAAGGGACCCAAGAGCTGCAAGCTTTCTTTTCCAGCGCCTCAGTGTGGCGATACAGAGGGGAAATGCGCACTGCATCCAGGGTTCCTGCCCGCCATCTGAGGAGCTGGAGGAACTCGACAACCTATGATAACCATCTTTGTAATCCATATGTAACTCCTTTTTTGTAACAAAGTTCAAATAAAGTAAATATATATGTGTACATACAAAAGAATGGGGGTGGTAGGAGAGGATAATATTAGTGTTCAGTGAGAGACCACAAGGTCTCCTCTGAATACTTTTTATTTTCTTCTCCGAGGCTATGGGTCTCCACATTGGCACGAGGTGGTACCCTAACAAACTAAAAAAAAAAATATATATATATATATATATATATATATATATATATATATATATATATATATATATATATATATATATATATATATATATATATATGACAATGTCAGACCACGGAGGAAAAATGAAACAGGAATTTCCTTAAGTACTTTCGTATATTAAATACATCTTCAGAAGGTCATTTTACAGATTTGATTGATAAAGATTAAGCCACCCAAGAGGTGGCACGGGCATGAATAGCCCGTAAGTGGTACAATTTTTTTTTTCTCAGTATTCTGAGGTTGCATTTAACCATCAAGCTGTTATCGCGGGGGAGGATACTGCTTCACAGTCTTTATGAGGGTGTCCAGCTGCTGGACACCTTTGTTGACCAGGAGAGTGGCTGTATTGATGGCTTCAGGGTGGCCACTGCATGATTCAGGAACTCTTAAAGCTCTTCTAAGGTCATTGGTTGCTTCACATTCCAGAAGATAGTGAAGTAATGGCTTTTCTGTGACAGTTTGGCAGAAGATGCACTCTCTCTGTCGGGGTTCACCAATCTCCCAGTTGCATCTGTAACCTAGACGTAGTCTATATAGCCTAACTGCTATTTCCCTGTGGATTCCTTTTGGGATATTTAACCTTTCTAATTTGGTTGCCTGAAGATACCATGTTGCAGATGGCGAACCTTCAGCTATTCTCTGGTGCAGGTAGGCTTTGTTGAGATGTGAGAGTTTTTTGGTGATGATGTTTTTTATGTTCTCTAGGCTGGGTTGAATTGTTTTATGTATAACTGGATGACGAGTTGCCAACTTAGCAATTTCATCAGCTTTTTCATTTAATGGGATTCCAATATGGGATGGGATCCAGTTTAAAGTTTTGTTGAGGCCTTTGCCTTTAGCGACTGCTCCTTGATACAAAATGGTGGTAATTATTTCCACATTATCTTTCCACTGTTTTGTCCTAGTATTTGAAGTGCAGCTTTTGAGTCTGTGTGTATGATTGCATTTTGAGTGTTTTGTGCAATCACATATGCGAATGCCTGTTGTATGGCAAACAGCTCAGTTTGGGTTGATGATACTAGTCCTCCCAGTCTCCAATATGCCTGTATGCTGGTCGTGCAAAGAGCAGCGCCAGCACTCTCATTTTCTGTGTCCACCGATCCGTCTGTGAAGATGTGGGTTGCTCCTGCTACTGCTATGCTATACATTTGCTCTTCTATTATGCGCCTTAGGATTGTCGGATCATAGGCAGCCTTTTTCATTGGGAGACTTTCTATTACTATTTTGAAAGTAGGCTCTTTCCACGGCGCGGAAGGAGTGTAATTTGGGTGTGGATGATCACCCTCTCTTTTTACAGATCGTGTTTTTTTACAGATCGTGTTTTTTTACAGATCGAGTGATGGGTATAAATAGACAGGAGAGTGGTGAAGTAAGGTGAGGTACAATACTTGGACAACGCAGACGGCCCATTGGCCCATCAGATGCACCCAATTGGCCCATCCGATGTAGCCCAATGGCCCATCTGATACAGCAGACATACAAGCATAATACATAGGTAATTATAACATAAAGAGGTAAATATATACAATAAATTAGTGAGACAAATGTTTTTCAATGATCCTACTACATTTGTCTCACTAATTTATTGTATATATTTAACTGCAGGCTCACCACAGCACTCGTCTCCCAACACGGCAAATGAATTTGAATTCCTTAGGGCGTCTGTAGGCGGCCTTGTCAAGGACTTCTTAAGACCCCTGTCCTTTACGACTTTCCACGACGAGGTCTTTTTAATACTAATCTCCTACTTCGTTTCTTCTCGATATTTCTGCTGTCGTACCTCCTCCTGTAGGGAATCCATCTCTGCTCTCAGAGTTCCAACTAGATTAATCAGTTCCTTCACTAATCCTTCCATTATTGCTATAATAATATTACTGCAACCGGAGCTCCAGCTAACACAACTTCTCACTGTGACTGCGATCCATTAAAATGATAGGACCATTAAAACCCGAGACAGGTCAGATAACGGATAATGACGAAGAGATGAGTAGTATTTTTAATAAATATTTTATCTCTGTATTTACTGAAGAACTTGACTCTATGTCTTCAGCCGAACAATTCTATGTGGGTGGGGACGAGAACAGGTTGACTAGTCTAACAGTTACCAGGGATGATATTATTAAACAAATAGTAAAACTCAAACCAAACAAATCCCCAGGGCCGGATGAAGTGTTTGCCAGGGTGCTTAAAGACTGTAAAGAGGACCTTTGCGATCCATTGTCTACCATATTTAATAAATCATTAAAGTCAGGCAGAGTGCTAGAGTCGTGGAAGGTTGCTAATGTGGTACCAATTTTTAAGACAGGAGATAGATCACTTGCATCTAACTATCCGTTAATTAGCCTAACGTCTAATGTGGGAAAGAAATTTGAATCGATAATTGCAAATACCGTTCGTTTTCATCTTGAAAAACAAATTTATAAAGTCACAACATGGTTTTACAAATGGCCGTTCACGTGTAACAAATTTGCTATCTTTTTATTCCAGCATAGTTGAGGCAGTTGATAGGGGTAAGGTTTGCGATGTTGTGTACCTTGACTTTAGCAAAGCTTTTGACACAGTGCCACATGAAAGGCTGATTAAAAAGATAGAGGCTCATGGTATTGGGGGTGCCATATTCAGATGGATTAATTATGGATGGATGGATGGATTAACAGATTTTTCCCCCTACAGATCTATTCCATTCTATGCTAAATCTGATTTGTTTGTGATCACTGTTCTCAAGCTCACTCTCTATTTCGATATTATTAATTTGTGTTTCCCTGTTAACACTAACACACATTATTTTCCCGCGTTGGTTCATTCATGTGTCGGCTAAGAAGCAATTGTCAATAAATTCTAGAAAATCTTCTGCTTCATTATTCCCTGTTCTGTTAAACCAATTTATTCCACTAAAATTAAAGTCACCCATGACACAAATACTGCTAGACCTAGATGCTCTCGATATTTCATCCTATAGGTGAATTGCTTCCATCCTGTTTAAATTTGGTGGCCTGTATATAACTCCTATTGTAAGATTATTTGCTCCGTTTAATTCTATCAAAATAGTTTCTGTGTGTGGCTCAGATTTGATTTCCTCTTTGAGACAGCATTTAAAATTTTCTCCTAACATAAATGGCTACTCCCCCTTCTCGTCTAAAATATCTATTTGTGTGAAATAGTTTAAATCCATTTATTTGATATACAGCTAATAGTTCTCTTTTTTCTACATTCATCCACGTTTCGGTAAGTGCAATAATATATTTTTTTTTCTGTCCAGACAGGAGTATTTAAATAATTTATTTTGTTTCTTAGACTTCTACTGTTAGTGTAATATTCTCTAAGTGAATTGTTATTTTGAGACCATTCTCTTTCCCTGATCATTTTAATAAATTGTTTCTCCCACAAACGCATACTTTTATTACCTCCTTCCTCCAAATCAATTCCCATACCACTATCTACTAACATTTTAAACTCAAACCCAAACAAGCTAAACAAGGGAGGATATCTACTTATATATTGTAGAGGACAATAGCCTCACACATTGTAGAAGACAGTGGCCTCACACATTGTAGAAGACAGTGGCCTCACACATTGTACAAGACAGTGGCCTCACACATTGTAGAAGACAGTGGCCTCACACATTGTAGAAGACAGTGGCCTCACACATTGTAGAAGACAGTGGCCTCACACATTGTAGAAGACAGTGGCCTCACACATTGTAGAAGACAGTGGCCTCACACATTGTAGAAGACAGTGGCCTCACACATTGTAGAAGACAGTGGCCTCACACATTGTAGAAGACAGTGGCCTCACACATTGTAGAGAACAGTGGCCTCACACATTGTAGAAGACAGTGGCCTCACACATTGTAGAAGACAGTGGCCTCACACATTGTAGAAGACAGTGGCCTCACACATTGTAGAAGACAGTGGCCTCACACATTGTAGAAGACAGTGGCCTCACACATTGTAGAAGACAGTGGCCTCACACATTGTAGAAGACAGTGGCCTCACACATTGTAGAGAACAGTGGCCTCACACATTGTAGAAGACAGTGGCCTCACACATTGTAGAAGACAGTGGCCTCACACATTGTAGAAGACAGTGGCCTCACACATTGTAGAAGACAGTGGCCTCACACATTGTAGAAGACAGTGGCCTCACACATTGTAGAAGACAGTGGCCTCACACATTGTAGAAGACAGTGGCCTCACACATTGTAGAGAACAGTGGCCTCATTGTAGAGGACAGTGGCCTCACACATTGTAGAGGACAGTGGCCTCACACATTGTAGAGGACAGTGGCCTCATTGTAGAGGACAGTGGCCTCACACATTGTAAAGGACAGTGGCCTCATTGTAGAGGAGAGTGGCCTCACACATTGTAGAGGACAGCGGCCTCACACATCGAAAAGGACAGTGGCCTCACACATTGTAGAGGACAGTGGCCTCACACATTGTAGAGGACAGTGGCCTCATTGACATTGTAGAGGACAATGGCCTCATTGTAGAGGACAGTGGCCTCACACATTGTAGAGGACAGTGGCCTCACACATTGTAGAGGACAGTGGCCTCACACATTGAAGAGGACAGTGGCCTCACACATTGTAGAGGACAGTGGCCTCACACATTGTAGAGGACAGTGGCCTCATTGACATTGTAGAGGACAATGGCCTCATTGTAGAGGACAGTGGCCTCACACATTGTAGAGGACAGTGGACTCACACATTGTAGAGGACAGTGGACTCACACATTGTAGAGGACAGTGGCCTCACACATTGTAGAGGACTGTGGCCTCATTGTAGAGGACAGTGGCCCTCACACACTGTAGAGGACAGTGGCCTCATTGTAGAAGACAGCGGCCTCACACATTGTAGAGGACAGTGGCCTCATTGTAGAGGACAGTGGCCTCATTGTAGAGAACAGTGGCCTCAAACATTGTAGAGGACAATGGCCTCACACATTGTAGAGGACAGTGGCCTCACACATTGTAGAGGACAGTGGCCTCACACATTGTAGAGGACAGTGGCCTCACACATTGTAGAGGACAGTGGCCTCACACATTGTAGAGGACAGTGGCCTCACACATTGTAGAGGACAGTGGCCTCACACATTGTAGAGGACAGTGGCCTCACACATTGTAGAGGACTGTGGCCTCATTGTAGAGGACAGCGGCCTCACACATTGTAGAGGACAGTGGCCTCATTGTAGAGGACAGTGGCCTCAAACATTGTAGAGGACAGTCGCCTCACACATTGTAGAGGACAGTGGCCTCACACATTGTAGAGGACAGTGGCCTCACACATTGTAGAGGACAGTGGCCTCACACATTGTAGAGGACAGTGGCCTCGCACATTGTAGAGGACAGTGGCCTCACACATTGTAGAGGACAGTGGCCTCACACATTGTAGAGGACAGTGGCCTCACACATTGTAGAGGACAGTGGCCTCACACATTGTAGAGGACAGTGGCCTCACACATTGTAGAGGACAGTGGCCTCACACATTGTAGAGGACAGTTCACACATTGTAGAGGACAGTGGCCTCACACATTGTAGAGGACAGTGGCCTCACACATTGTAGAGGACAGTGGCCTCACACATTGTAGAGGACAGTGGCCTCACACATTGTAGAGGACAGTCGCCTCACACATTGTAGAGGACAGTGGCCTCACACATTGTAGAGGACAGTGGCCTCACACATTGTAGAGGACAGTGGCCTCGCACATTGTAGAGGACAGTGGCCTCACACATTGTAGAGAACAGTGGCCTCACACATTGTAGAGGACAGTCGCCTCACACATTGTAGAGGACAGTGGCCTCACACATTGTAGAGGACAGTGGCCTCATTGTAGAGGACAGTGGCCTCATTGTAGAGAACAGTGGCCTCAAACATTGTAGAGGACAATGGCCTCACACATTGTAGAGGACAGTGGCCTCACACATTGTAGAGGACAGTGGCCTCACACATTGTAGAGGACAGTGGCCTCACACATTGTAGAGGACAGTGGCCTCACACATTGTAGAGGACAGTGGCCTCACACATTGTAGAGGACAGTGGCCTCACACATTGTAGAGGACAGTGGCCTCACACATTGTAGAGGACAGTGGCCTCACACATTGTAGAGGACTGTGGCCTCATTGTAGAGGACAGTGGCCCTCACACACTGTAGAGGACAGTGGCCTCATTGTAGAGAACAGTGGCCTCAAACATTGTAGAGGACAATGGCCTCATTGTAGAGAACTGTGGCCTCAAACATTGTAGAGGACAGTGACCTCAAACATTGTAGAGGACAGTGGCCTCACACATTGTAGAGGACAGCGGCCTCACACATTGTAGAGGACAGTGGCCTCACACATTGTAGAGAACAGTGCTCTCACACATTGTAGAGGACAGTGGCCTCACACATTGAAGAGGACAGTGACCTCAAACATTGTAGAGGACAGTGGCCTCACACATTGTAGAGGACAGCGGCCTCACACATTGTAGAGGACAGTGGCCTCACACATTGTAGAGAACAGTGCTCTCACACATTGTAGAGGACAGTGGCCTCACACATTGTAGAGAACAGTGCTCTCACACATTGTAGAGGACAGTGTCCTCACACATTGTAGAGGACAGTGTCCTCACACATTGTAGAGGAGAGCTCCCTCAAACATTGTAGAGGACAGTGGCCTCACACATTGTAGAGGACAGTGTCCTCACACATTGTAGAGGAGAGCTCCCTCAAACATTGTAGAGGACAGCGGCCCCAAACAAGCACTGTAAACGCAGTGTCCTAATCTGACCAAACCCCTAAAGCAAAGGAGAAATACGTTACCAATATAAGTCTTCACAGGAAGAAACACTCTTAAAGTATCAATGTTACTGACCTTAAACAGGAGCCGGGAGGAGGGAGAGAACCTCAGAGTCAGTAGACACCTCAGTAATGGTGGGTGAGGCTGCCAGCCAGGCGCCTTATACTAGAGCGGGCGGTGCGGCGCTTCCCCCCCCCCCCCCGCCCAGTACTCGCGTTTTGGCGGCAACACGAGCTTTACACATATATCATAATTTTATTATGTAAAAAAGATATCCGCTGACGAAGAGTCTGAGGAGCAAAATGATATATTTCTAATTTCAGAGCACTTCTGCTTTCGTGCCTAACTCACTCGCGAGGGTAATGCTAAGAACTTTGAATTGCAGTAGGGTGAGGTTCTCCCCCAGTAGGGTGAGGTTCTCCCCCAGCAGGGTGAGGTTCTCCCCCAGCAGGGTGAGGTTCTCCCCCAGCAGGGTGAGGTTCTTCCCCAGCAGGGTGAGGTTCTCCCCCAGCAGGGTGAGGTTCTCCCCCGGCAGGGTGAGGTTCTCCCCCAGCAGGGTGAGGTTCTCCCCCGGCAGCGTGAGGTTCTCCCCCGGCAGGGTGAGGTTCTCCCCCAGCAGGGTGAGGTTCTCCCCCAGCTGGGTGAGGTTCTCCCCCAGCAGGGTGAAGTTCTCCCCTAGTAGGGTGAGGTTCTCCCCCACCATGGTGAGGTTCTCCCCCTGCAGGGTGAGGTTCTCCCCCAGCATGGTGAGGTTCTCCCCCAGCAGGGTGAGGTTCTCCCCCAGCAGGGTGAGGTTCTCCCCCAGCAGGGTGAGGTTCTCCCCCAGCAGGGTGAGGTTCTCCCCCAGCAGGGTGAGGTTCTCCCCCAGCAGGGTGAGGTTCTCCCCCAGCAGGGTGAGGTTCTCCCCCAGCAGGGTGAGGTTCTCCCCCAGCAGGGTGAGGTTCTCCCCCAGCAGGGTGAGGTTCTCCCCCAGCAGAGGTTCTCCCCAGCAGGGTGAGCAGGGTCTCTCCCCAGCAGGGTGAGGTTCTCCCCAGCAGGGTGAGGTTCTCCCCCAGCAGGGTGAGGTTCTCCCCCAGCAGGGTGAGGTTCTCCCCCAGCAGGGTGAGGTTCTCCCCCAGCAGGGTGAGGTTCTCCCCCAGCAGGGCGAGGTTCTCCCCCATCAGGGCGAGGTTCTCCCCCAGCAGGGCGAGGTTCTCCCCCAGCAGGGCGAGGTTCTCCGCCAGCAGGGCGAGTTTCTCCCCCAGCAGGGCGAGTTTCTCCCCCATCAGGGCGAGGTTCTCCCCCAGCAGGGTGAGGTTCTCCCCCAGCAGGGTGAGGTTCTCCCCCAGCAGGGTGAGGTTCTCCCCCAGCAGGGCGAGGTTCTCCCCTAGCAGGGCGAGGTTCTCCCCCAGCAGGGCGAGGTTCTCCCCCAGCAGGGCGAGGTTCTCCCCCAGCAGGGCGAGGTTCTCCCCCAGCAGGGCGAGGTTCTCCCCCAGCAGGGCGAGGTTCTCCCCCAGCAGGGCGAGGTTCTCCCCCAGCAGGGCGAGGTTCTCCCCCAGCAGGGCGAGGTTCTCCCCCAGCAGGGCGAGGTTCTCCCCCAGCAGGGCGAGGTTCTCCCCCAGCAGGGCGAGGTTCTCCCCCAGCAGGGCGAGGTTCTCCCCCAGCAGGGCGAGGTTCTCCCCCAGCAGGGCGAGGTTCTCCCCCAGCAGGGCGAGGTTCTCCCCCAGCAGGGCGAGGTTCTCCCTCAGCAGGGCGAGGTTCTCCCCCAGCAGGGCGAGGTTCTCCCCCAGCAGGGATAGGTTCTCCCCCAGCAGGGTGAGGTTCTCCCCCAGCAGGGTGAGATTCTCCCCCAGCAGGGCGAGGTTCTCCCCCAGCAGGGTGAGGTTCTTCCCCAGCAGGGTGAGGTTCTCCCCCAGCAGGGTGGGGTTTTCCCCCAGCAGGGTGAGGTTCTCCCCAGCAGGGTGAGGTTCTTCCCCAGCAGGTTGAGGTTCTTCCCCAGCAGGGTGAGGTTCTCCCCCAGCAGGGTGAGGTTCTCCCTAGCAGGGCGAGGTTCTCCCCCAGCAGGGTGAGGTTCTTCCCCAGCAGGGTGAGGTTCTTCCCCAGCAGGGTGAGGTTCTTCCCCAGAAGGGTGAGGTTCTCCCCCAGCAGGGTGAGGTTCTCCCCCAGCAGGGTGAGGATCTCCCACAGCAGGGTGAGGTTCTCCCACAGCAGTGTGAGGTTCTCCCCCAGCAGGGTGAGGTTCTCCCACAGCAGTGTGAGGTTCTCCCCCAGCAGGGGGAGGTTCTCCCCAGCAGGGTGATGTTCTTCCCCAGCAGGGTGAGGTTCTCCCCCAGCAGGGGGAGGTTCTCCCCAGCAGGGTGATGTTCTTCCCCAGCAGGGTGAGATTCTCCTCCAGCAGGGTGAAGTTCTCCCCCAGCAGGGTGAGGTTCTCCCCCAGCAGGGTGAGGTTCTTCCCCAGCAGGGTGAGGTTCTCCTCCAGCAGGGTGAGGTTCTCCTCCAGCAGGGTGAGGTTCTCCCCCAGCAGGGTGAGGTTCTCCCCCAGCAGGGTGAGGTTCTCCCCCAGCAGGGTGAGGTTCTCCCCCAGCAGGGTGAGGTTCTTCCCAGCAGGATGAGGTTCTCCCCCAGCAGGGTTAGGTTCTCCCCTAGTAGGGTGAGGTTCTCCTCAGCAGGGTGAGGTTCTCCCCCAGCAGGGTGAGAAAAGTGACAACGTTTTATAAATATGAAGTAGAGAGCTCATTGCATGACTTGTATCCCAATATTCACTTCTTCATCTCACTGCAGGACCTAACATAATTTTGTTTTGTGAGGAAAGTCGAATAATTAACGCAGACGCCCTTGTCATATACGTACACGAAGTTCTGTACGTGCTCCAGACACTCTCAAGTTTTGGTTCGTTCGAAAGTGTTAGTACCCAAGACATTTTTTCCATACTGGCCACATACTTTCTTTCCTGCTCACATATCTTCGTACTAACGTGGACTATGTGTTATTGTGAGAGTTTGCATTCTTCTTTCACGGCCTGAGATGTTCATATATGCTTCTGTGAAGGGGTGTCCGTTAATAGCATTAGATAGGCCTATTATAAATGTAAATAAACTTTGGAAAGATTACATTCTAATTTGCCCTTCAAGTAAAGAAAATATTTTGAAATTAATTTTCCGTTTCATTTTCCTAGTGGATACTTTATCTTTCTCTCTCTTTCCTCTCTCTCTAGCTCTCTCTCTATATAAAATAAAACGCGCATATTGGAATGGAACGTTGTGTCAAAATTTCAAACCAGTCGGTGAAGAACTTTTGAAGATTACAGTGTGTGTTGCTCTTACATCCAACAGATGGCCTTGTTTAAAAAAAAAAAAAAAATTTTGCTGTCTGAAATAAGGCATGACTATAGTAGGTATATAAAAACACGCACCTATTCGAATGCAACGTTGTATTAAAATTTCAATGCAATCAGAAAAGAGGTTTGGAAGATTTCCCTCACATGAAAAATACATGAAAAACACAGTTTTCAAAAAGCATGTTTTTTCTCGTCACAGACGTGACATCTCTGTAGTATGTATATAAAAACTCACTCGGATGAGAATGGAACGTTGTGTAAAAATTTCAAAGCAATCGTTGAAGAACTTTCTGAGATTAGCGATTTTGAAAAAACGAACATTTCAATTTTTATATTTATATACTAGCAGTACCCGCCACACGTTGCTGTGGCTCAGTCTGGTTAAATGGGAAAGAAAGAAAAGAGAAAGCGCACGTTTCTAATATGTTTAATATCACAATGCTTGTGGATATACAATATTTTTGTTGTGCCATTGTCTGTGGAGATATAGAGATTGTCTGGTTTGCCGACTCTAGAACACGCAACATATAATTGTCCATGTGAGAAGCAATCCGTGTGTTGATGTAAACTGTACACTTCTAAAGATTGCCCCTGAGCTTTGTTGATGGCGATTACAAACACCAATCGAATTGGAAAATACAATCTCTTAAATTTAAATGGAATATCTGTTAGAAAGATGGGGATGCAAGAAATGAGGACATCTTCACCTTTGAAAGGTCCTGTCAAGATTGTTGCTTCTACGACGTCGCTGATTAATTTTTTTACTGCAAGGCGCGTGGCGTTGCAAAGTTTTGGCTGGTTGGTATTTCGCAACATGATAATTGGCAAGCCAATTTTCAATTGCCATGTGTGATGGTATCCCTGGCAGATCGAGTGAATTCAAAAATTCTGTTGGATAATTAACCGCTTCATCTGCTTCCTCAACAGTGTCGACGGACTTGTATGTGACTGCCTCGCTTTGTATGTTAGACTGAATAATATTGTTAAGGTCGTAGACGTTTTGTTCTTGGCCACAAGAATACCTCGTTCACTCAGCCAATCGTGATTCTTATAATTGGTTTGAATATTGGGAAATACTTTTTCAACCAATTCTTCTTTTGACGTCACTAAATTGCAAAAGTTATGAGGCAATGAAATTCGTCCTGAGGTCAGATCAACCGGCCCGTTTACGTTCCCAATTTCCAGAAATTGGTGTAATAATATCTCATCTGATGGATCGTTTTGCAGTAGCTACATAGCTACACTTATTTTTGTAGTTAATTTAAATGAGTATTTCAGGCAAGCATTTATTTCGTCCGCTGGTGTCACTCGAGGAATTACAGGTAATGTTTGCCTGAAATCTCCTGCAACCAATATTAACACGTTCCCAAATGGTCTGATGTTTCCACGCAAATCTTGCAATGATCGATCAAGAGCCTTGAGCGATTTTTTGTGGGCCATTGTGCATTCATACCAAACAATAAGTTTGCATTTCTGCAATACTTTTCCCAGGCCGGATGCTTTGGAAATGTTGCACGTGGGAGTTTCAATGAATTGCATGTTCAATGGCGATTTCATTGACAAATAACCTGTTGTCCATTTTCATGTTATTAAAAAAAAATACTAACGAAATATTTAATTCAAACACAGATAAATCGACACAGCTCAGTTTCACTACCAATTGTATTGAAAAATAAGAAGAATAGTTAAAAAAACGAAATTAAAACAATGGAAAAAGAAACAAATAAAATATACCCACGAAATGAATGGTATGGTAAACAACACAGCTCAATTCCAACGCAATTCACACTCCAACGCAATTTCCACAAAATAATTCAATCAAAATGAAAATAAATCAAAATCTATGAAAAGTCAATTTATCAATGCAGTCAGAAACACTGAAATGGAATTGTAACATATTTAGTAGAGCATGTTTGTTGCTCTTATATGCAACAGATGGAGCTGTTTTTCAACAAAAGCATAGTTTTACCTGTCACAGGTGTGGCATCTATACTTAGACATACAAAATGAAAGGTATGGAAAACAACACAGCTCAATTCCAACACAATGTCAAACCAAATATTTCAATTAAAAATAAAATACAAAATAATTAAATCAAAATCAATAAAAAATCAATTTGTCAATGCAATCTGAAACTTTGAAATGGAATTGTAACATATTTAGTATAGCGTGTATTGCTCTTACATGCAACAGATGGTGCTGTTTCCTATAAAAAGAATGTTTTTACATATCACAAGTGTGGGATCTATACTTATACTCACGAAATGAATGATATAGTAAGGAACACAGCTCAATTCCAATGCAATGTCACACAAAATAATTAAATGAAAATGAAAATAAATCGAAAACTATGAAAATTCTATTTATCAATGCAATCAGAAACAATGAAAAGGATTTGTGACATAGTTAGTTTAGCGTGTGCTGCTATTACAGGTAACAGATGGTGCTGTTTTTTAAAAAGCATGTTTTTACCTGTCACAGGTGTGGCATCTTTATTGTACATATATAAAAACACACGCATATTCAAATTGAACGTTGTCAAAATTTCATAGCAATCGGTGAAACAATAGCAATAAGGTCAACAATCTAACACCGTTGTTGAACTTATAAGATTGTGCATTAAAGATAATTATTTCAGCATTAATGATTCATTTTATAAGCAAACATTTTGCATTGCGATGGGTGTTTCTCTCCTCTGTTTTGAGCAATTTGTACATGGAGTGTTTTGAAACAAACATCCTACCCAGGATTTTACTCTCGAATTTGGTTTGGTATAGGTACATTGATGATATTTTATGCCTGTGGCCGGTTAACCATGACCAAACGGATTTTCTCCTTCAAATTAATTCGCTGGTTCCGTCAATTAAATTCACAATTGAGAATGAAATAAATGGTGTTCTGCCTTTTTAAGACATCGTGATTCATTGAATCGGTAGAAGTTTCAAGTTCAATGTATATAGGAAACCTACCAATGTGTGCTCGTATGTTCATTTATACTCAAATCATCCTATTCAGGTTAAGCGGGCAGTTTAAAAAAAAAACGAGTCTCGATCAAGTCTCCTCTAATCAAACAATGTAATAACAGCCTTATTGGGATCCATGGTATGTACAAGTTGGATCCCGATAAAAGCCTCAATATAGCACGTCAATACAATATAGCGTCCATTTAACCTGTATGGCACTTTAATATATCTTCGAGTTCTGTATATTAATGGAAGCTGCCTCGAATGGGCCAATGGGCCTTCTGCAGCTACCTTCTTTCTTCTTTCTTACTTTTCCTTTCCTTCACCTTTTCTTGGTGGTCATCCGCTCCCCATCTGGCCCGTTGGCGCCATGAGGGGGCTTAGTAGACGGCTGCCAGAGTGTGATGCTCCGTGGGACAGTCCTCTGTCCTTTTGTGGCCTTGCACTCCTGCTGCTGTCTTCTCTAATTGTGCCGGATCGCTTTTCCTTTTCCTTATGTTTCGTTTTTCTCCCCTCTCTTCTCTTATCTACTTGTCGTTTCCTGCCGACCTTTTGCTTGTTTTGGTTATTCCTTTGGCCTTCTTCTCTTTTGACGGCCGGGTGTTTGAGGAGGCATACTCTTGCACCCGTAGAACTGTAGTACCCAACGTCTCGAACGAGGGGAACCTTTAATTGTCAATCCCCCTTTCGTCGCTGAACCCGATCTCGATGGACTGACGGTTCTTAAGGTGGCGTTTGTGGGGCGTATACTCACGATGCACCCCTAGGGGGCCCCGACATGATCGGCGATAGCTTCCTGTTGGGTGTTCTACCTCTAATTGTGGCTCCACCGTGGGTATGGGGGCACATTCGTGAATGAATTTCTCTCTTCGTCTGTATGTCGATGAATGTTTCTGTTGTACCCTCTCAGGCTGGTGGGGTGGGCGACCAAGCCCCCGAGTCGGCCTGTATTGGAAGACCGGGCTCTGTAGCCTCCGCTGCGTTGCGCCCCCACCTTGCTCCTCTTTTGACCATCCTGACTACTTCCCCCGGCTCCCCTCTCTCCTCTGTGGTTGGGTCGAGCCTCAAGACCCCAGTGGTGACCACTTTGTCCCCTGGTGCGGCTAAGTCTCTCGTGACTACTGTGCCTTTTAATCTCTCTCTCTCTCTGGGGGTTCTCAACGCCGTCAGCACCACGGCCGCACTCGCTCGATTCCTTCCCGTACTGATGTGTATCAGGCCTTGTTTGGTCCCGCTTCATATGCCAAATACTTTGATCTCCTACTTCTTGATTCTGCGCCTCCTGATGATTTCTCCCTCCATCGGTATCATGTTGATTCCGTGGATGCCTCTGTTACCTTCAACCCCACTCGTCTCGGTACACGTGTCGTTGCTGCTCCTTCTCAGGATGCAGCTTCCTGCTTGGCTGCCTTATCCTGCCTTGGCGAGATCCCTGTTCGGGTCTCAAAGAACGCTCGGTTGAATGCCAGTGTTGGCACTATTCTCCTTCCGCCCCTTGTTGCGACCGGTGTTCGGAATCTGCAGGACGGCCACGTTGATATGCGGCATATCCTAGATGCCCAAGGCCATTCTGTCCTCCAGGTAGACTCGTTTACTCGTTCCCCTCGTGGTCGTCGCCGTCAACACCTTCGGGTTGTGAAGATTACCTCTGATGGTAGGACCCTTCCATCCTCTGTCATTCTTGCTAGTGCCAGGTGCTCTGTCCAGGAGTACATTCCTTCTCCTCGGCTTTGTAACAATTGCGTGTGGGGGCAAAAGTCACTCGAAGTCGGAGTGCACTGCTCCCCAGGTTCGCTGCCTCAACTGCGGTGAGGCCCATCCTACCTTCTCCTGTGCCTGTATCCATTACAAAACTGAGGCAGCCGTCCTCAACTTGAAACACCAGGAGCGTTTATCTTTTCCTGAGGCGAGGCGCCAGGTTCGCCGGCTCCCGCCTTATGCTAACATCTCTTATGCTCGCGTGTTGTGCTCTTCCTCTCCTCGTCCTTCCCACCTTCCTCGGACTCACAACAATTTCCGGGCCTTGGACCCTGATACGCCCACTGCCCCTTCCTCTGTTCCTTTGAGTTCTGTCCCGAAGGGTCCCCCGCCTGGTCTTCTATCTGGGGTTCCCCTTCTTTCTACCCGGTCTGTCATGTCTCCTGTGTCTTCTTCCTCGTCTCCCTCCGATCCTCCTTCCCATCCTTCTCCTCCATCTATCGGCTCTCCCCACCGCCTGTCGGTGCAGGCTGATGTCCATCGCACTCCTAACGGCCGTCGTGTGTGCTCTCGTTCAGCTTCATCTGTTGAGACGCTGGAATCCGTTGCCCGGTACGTAGTTGCTGGGACACCGGCCTCTTTAAGTCAGAAGCGTAAGCCTGGCTTCTCTCCTTCCTCCACCCCCCCCCCCCCAGCGGGTAAGAAGGCTTCGCTTTCTTCCTCGGCCCCTACTACTGGCTGTTCTGCTCCTTCCCTTCCCATTTCAGTGGTTGCGCCCCCTGTTCCTGCTATTGAGGTTTCTTTGGCCCCCGCTTCCCTCTCGGTTGCTGCCCATGCTGAGGTGCGCTCCCCTCTTTCTACTCCCCCTCTTCCTGCAGCTGTCCTTGACTGCTCCTCTCCGTTCTCCGTTGTCTCCTCCTCTTCCTCCGGATCCCTCCCGCCCACCTCTGGTCTGTTCTCCCGCTTCCTTCCCTGCATCTTTGCTCAGTTTATCCATGCCCCCTAACCCTGACTTTGCTGACCCTGTTATTCTTTAACGTGCTATGTTGCTCTTTCGCCTTTGTTTCTTCGTTGTTCTCTGTTGTTGTCCTTTCTCTTCTTGTCGATGTCTATTCTTCAATGGAACGTTCGAGGTTATTACGCCAATTTCCTCTAACTCCAACTTCTGATTTCGCGGTTTTCGCCCCTTTGTGTCTGTCTCCAGGAGCCGATGCTTGGTGCTCGTCTCGGTCGCTTTCGTGGCTATTCCTTTCTCTCTTCCCCCCCCAGCTGTTGCTGGGGCTCCTAATTCTTCTGCTCAATTGATTCGCTCTGATGTTCCCTTTGTCCCCTTACTTTTTCCTTCGCCTCTCTATTTGTTCTGCTGCTCGTATCTTTGTGGGGAAATGGTACACAGTTTGTTCCATTTATCTCCCCTCGAGTGTCCCGCTTTCTCTTCCTGATCTGAAGCACCTACTGGACTCCTTGCTGGAGCCTGAGCTCCTGCTGGGTGATTTCAATTGTCGTCATTCTCTTTGGGGTGATGTTCTGACGAATACCCGAGGTCGCCTTCTTGAGCCGTTTATCCTCTCTTCTTCCTTGTCTCCTCTGAATTCTGGTGAGCCCACTCATTTGGACTCTCGGACTCGCACCCTTTACTGTCTTGATCTTTCTCTTTGCTCTTCTTCTCTTTACTTAGATTTCGCGTGGCAGGTTCTTGATGACCTCCATGGCAGTGACCATTACCCCATCCTTGTTTCCTTTTTCTCTTTTCACCCTTCCCTCTCCTTCCCTAGGTGGCAGTTTGCTAAAGTGGATTGGAACCTATTTACCCTCAGTGCTGCTCTCTCTGACCTCTCCCTCGTGCTCTCCTCCTTTTTCATGACACTGTCTTCGACGCTGCCCTCCACTCTATTCCTCGCTCTTCCTCTCGGGGTCCACGGAAGTGCGTTCCCTGGAGGAATGCAGACTGTGCTCGGGCTGTCCGCTGTAAGCATGCAGCCTGGAAGAGGCACCGCCGTTGGCAGACGACCGATTCTTTTCTTTTCTTTCGGAAAGCGAGTGCAGATGCCCGTAGGGCCATCCGTACGGCTAAACGTGAATGTTGGGCATCTTATGTCTCCACCATTACGTCCGAAACTCCTCTGCCACAGATCAGGAAGCTTATCCGCAAGATAGCGGGTAAGTTCGTTCCCGAGGTTTCACCGGTCCTTCACCTCCATGGTGCTCTTGTGGCGGACCCGTTGCAGGTCGCTTCCTTTCTGGGTTCCCACTTTTCTTCTGTTAGCTCTGGTCTTCATCTTCCCCAATCTTTCCTTCTTCGTAAACCTGTCCTTCTTCGTAAACCTGTCCTTGAGTCTCGTCCTTTAGATTTCTGCACTTGTCTTCGACTTCTGTCGGAAAATCTGACACCATTTAATAATATCATACAGGCAGATAATATTGCTGCATTGTATAATCAAGTTAACCCATAGAAAATGTAACTTGGTGTGGAATTTTCCATCTATAGAAAACAGGATATCATTACCACATACTATTATAAATTCACCACCTATTATGGTGGGAATTATTCTTAAATACATTAGTCTTTGGACTTTACCATCATAAAAACATCTCATTTTAATTAACTTAATTATCAATATTAAAATAGAGTAAATGTGACCCTTCTATCACTTTCTGATATCTGGACAATGTAGGCCAGTAGTGTCAGTGAGGAGGGAGTGGTCAGCTATTGTTATTGTTTAAGACCAGAGTCATTGGAGCTAGTAACTGCTCCTATAAATTCTCTTGGACGAAGTGTGACGAAGATCGGAATAGTGGTCTTCCATCATCAACACGCTGTCAGCAAATACAAGGGAGGTGTCTTTCCGAAACCCGTTTATCTTTAATATATGGCCATTTATGTCAGGTAGATATTGGGTGGTCCGGTTAGATCACAAATGATCGACTCAAAAAAGGTAATTAAGCCTAGGTCTTTATGGTTCAATGTACAGTGTTTTCTCTGATATAGCTGTCATATATTAGGATTCTGGCTTTATAGCTAGCGCCCTTTTGACAGCTCAAGACGAGGAAGCATGCTTTGTGCATCAGTTACCAGGGTGATGGAAGATACCTCACATGAGGAAAATTTGGTGTCTACATCCTGGTTATATCTGGTGGACTAAGGCCTGCTGTACAATAAGATAAGGAACCTCTTCAATGTTTAACAATATATGTAGTTTAATACTGTAGTTTGATTGGCTGCATATATATAAATTCAATATAACCCCCCCCCCTAATGTGCGGTGGATCGATTTGTGAGATTATTCCAGAAATACAGTCCACTTAACATCATGCAAATTGCTATCGAAATATATAAATTAATGTAAATATAAATTCTATATCAATTCATATAAATTAAATAAATATAAATCTCACAGGTCGGTTTCCACATTATATGGTCCTTTGAATCGGATTATATGATCATTCGAACCTAGATGGTCTAGAGAGCTAGATTGTCATTAAATTAAATATACTAGTGCAGTGTGATTTATACAAAGCCAGTCAAAGACGGCGGCGTTGCCTCGAGCGAGCTCAGGAGCCCCCCTCAGTTCAGTTCAGCCTTATCAGCGGTTTCATGCACACCCACAGATTTGGTGGCGTGTTATTCTGTGAATTGACAGCGCTAATATTGAAGCCAGCCAAATTAGTGGCTGTGTCTTCGCGAGATTGTTCACGGATTTCATGGTGTTAAATTTCGCGAGAGATTATCGATGAATTTTGTGGAGTTTATTTCACGAGGTCACTAATAATATTTAATACTTCTTGATAATATTAGAAGTTTCATAGAGGCAATTAAGAGCCTTTATCAATAATTGTGTATATTATTTCTCCAAAATAGAGAATTATTTAATATATACTGCAATAGTGTTCACAATATAATATTTACCAATTGCCAACCCATAACAGGGTAGGATATTACCATTGACTAGTTGAACTATTTATTGTTCATTCTAGTCTCATTATTACCATAGTCTAGTACTACTATATTGAACAACCTAGCACCATTAATGAATGATGCAGACCCTATTTTGGGTGTAAATTTTATCAACTCGAGTTCAGTTATGTATATATAATAATTTACTTATGATCATTACACCTTTGAGTGATTAATTAGTGTCTATACCATCCTAGGGTGATATAGAAGAGCTAACCTAAAGGTACTTCCAGTGACACTGGTTTATCACTCAAATCATTAGTGTGTATGATTGTATATATATAATGTGTATTAATTTTAAGTGCTAACCTCTAGTAGAGGTAGGATTATAGCCTAGTGATTGCAGAAATTTTATCCTAGGTTACCATCAGTGCTTGTTCAATATTATGAGCAGCCCCATTGCAAGCCCCACAAGGCTTTACCAACTAGCTAATATGGATAATGCAGGGAGAATGAAAAGAACCCTTGCAGGTCTTAAAGGCCAATTAACAAGACAGATCAAGAAATGTGAAGATTTGTCACAACAATCTCCTGTTGATTATGCTGACTTGGAAAGCTATTATCAAGCAGCTGCAGGTAAATTTGAGCAAATCAAATGCCAAATAGCAACATATGTGGCTGAACTTGCCAACACCAATTTATCAGAAACAGAAATAGACGACATTACGGTTGATCTAGCGAATTAAGAAGATCACACTCAGGCCACGTTACAGCCTTATGTCAAATTAATTGCCCAGAACAAGGCAACAGCAACAACAACAACAGTTGCATCTAATACGAGTCAAGCAGAAGCTCGACTCCTTCCAATTAATTTACCCACTTTCTCAGGAAAAGATGAGGAAGATTGGGACGAATTTTGGAACAAATTCGTTGACCTTGTGGACTCAAAACAATCTTTACCAAAGAGTAGTAAATTCTCTTATTTGCATGGCCAGTTATCAGGTGAGGCTAAAACAGTAGTATCCCATCTGAGATTAACAAATGACAGCTATGATCTGGCAGTAAAACTCCTCAAGGATAATTATGCTGATCCAGAAGTAAGAACAACACATTTAGTTCATGAGCTGTTGCATTTACCCTCACCGGAGGCTTCAGCTGATTCACTCCAAGTCTTCAAGCTGGAGGTAGAGTCAATGATCAAGGCCCTCAGCCTGACAGCAGATACAAACGGGGCTGAGTGGGTCTTGAAAATAATTGTCCAGGAGAAAATACCTAGGGACGTATTGAGACAAATGAGTGCTCATTACAATAAAAGTATCTTATCCATGAATGAAATATCTGAGGGTTTAAAGTCAGTAGTTCATGAATTACGAACACATGACAAATTAAAACCACCAAGTAAACCCTCAGAAACCAATAATAGTAAACCACAGAGTACCAAAGGTACTCCAAATCAATCTAGACAATACAATTCAACACCAAAGTGGAACAGTGGCAGTGTGGGCGTATATGCAGTGGGACCCTCCAAGCCTATAGTTATTGTGTCACCCAAGAACGTGACACCAAAGGGTACTGGAAGCTATGGAACATGTTTGTTTTGCATTGAGAAACATTCAATACACCACTGCCCTAATTTTCCTGATAGTGACGCCCGTGTTGAGCGACTCAAAGATTTGCAACATTGCACGAGGTGCCTCAGGAAACATAACATCAACGACTGTGATACCCAATTACACACCTGTAATAGGTGTAACAAAGGTCAGCACCATGCAGCATTGTGCAGACACACCAAAACAATGTCTCCAAACCCCAAGGTGGAAGATTGCATTCCCACCACAGTACAGTACTGCAAGGTGCAACAAACAACGAGTGTCCAATCAGCGAAGTCTAAAGGTAATACGACTTTGCCTACTGCCCAAATTACCATCCAGAATAAGAAGGCCAAGGTCCATACCCGTGGGTTGTTTGACCAAGGGTCCCAGAGAACATATGTCACTAAAAAGTTGGCAGATGAACTACAATTAAGGCCTGTAGCCCAGACATCATTCAACATCTCAGGGTTTATAACAGATGCAGGACCTCAAGTCTACCAGGTGCTACAACCATCAGTACCTTTAGGCAGGTACGTCTGTCGAGTACAAGCCATTGTGGTGGACAAAATACCAGTAGACCTACAAGTTCAAGGTCTGAGAGCAACAGCCAAATTCCTGAGAAATAGAGGAATAAAATTGGCAGATAATATTAAGTCTGATCACCTCACCGACTTCGGTCTCCTTGTAGGGACAGACTATTGCCATCGATTCATCGGTAGCCCTACTAAATATCAGGGTATAACCATGTTAAATTCTGCAGGAGGTAAATTACTCTCAGGCCCAGTATCAAGCCTGAAGAGACCTATGGTTGCAGATAAATAATACCAATAGAAATCTAAATTTGTCAGCTGATTATATTTCTCCAGTAGCATTATACTAAGGAGATTACAGCTGACTATAGTAACAGAGGTTGATGTTAATATCACCATTTAAAGCTGAAGATGAGTTCATGAGGCCTCGGTGGCAAATCAGTGAACAGTAGCCTAAACAGCTACAAGTCACTGCGACCAATGTCACTGAACCCACTGCAGCCTCAGAACCATACTTTACTTTAATGATCGGCCCCCCTCCCCGCTCAGCTCGTTGTTGCCATGTGGGGGCTTAGTGGGCCGCTGCCGGAGTGTGATGCTCCTTGGGACAGTCCTCTGTCCTTTTCTAGCCTTGTGCTCCTGCTGCCGTCCTCTCCAATTCTGCTGGGCACCTTTTCCTTTTCCTTCTGTTTCGTTTTTCTCCCCCCTCTTCTCCTATCTGCTTGCCGTTTCCTGCCGACCTTTTGCTTGTTCTGGTTCTTCCCTTGGACTTCTTCTATTTTGACGCCCGGGTGCTTGAGGAGGCATACTCTTGCACCCGTAGAACTGTAGTACCCGACGTCGAGAGCGAGGGGAACATTTTATTGTCAATCCCCCTTTCGTCACTGAACCCGATCTCGACGGACTGTCGGTTTCTTAAGGTGGCGTTTGTGGGGCGTATACTCACGACGCACCCCTAGGAGGCCCCGGCAAGATCGGCGATAGCTTCTAGTTGGGTGTCCTGCCTCTAATTGTGGCTCCATGGTGGATGTGGGGGCACATTCGTGAATAAATTTTCCTTTTCGTAATGATGATGACCCCTGTTTCGGCTGTTTCTGCTTTACCTTCTCAGGCTCGTGGGGTGGGCGACCAAGCCCCCGAGTCAGTCCGTGTTGGAAGACCGGGCTCTGTAGCCTCCGCTGCATTGGGCCCCGACCTTGCTCCTCCTTTGGCCTCTCTGACTCCTTCCCCTGGCTCCCCTCCCTCCTCTGTGGTTGAGTCGAGCCCCAAGCCCCCAGTGGTGACTACCTCGTCCCCTGGCGCGGCTCCTTCTCTAATTGTAACTACTGCGCCTTTTAACCCCTCTCTCTCTGGGGGTTCTCACAGCCGTCCTCGTCACGGCCGCCCTCGCTTGATTCCTTCCAGTTCTGCTACCTATCAAGCCTTGTTTGGTCCCGCTTCGTGGGCCAAATATTTTGATCTCCTCCCTCTTGATTCTGCGCCTCCTGATGATTTCTCCCTCCATCGACATCTCGTTGATTCCGTGGATGCCTCCATTACTTTCAACCCCACTCGTCTCGGTACACGTGTCGTTGCTGCTCCTTCTCAGAATGCTGCTTCCGCTTGGCTGCCTTATCCTGCTTTGGCGAGACCCCTGTTCGGGTCTCGAAGAACGCTCAGTTGAATGCCAGTGTTGGCACTATTCTGCTCCCGCCCCATGTTGTGACCGGTGTTCGGGACCTGCGCGATTGCCACGACGATATTCGACATATCCTTGCTGCCCAGGGCCATTCTATTCTCCAGGTGGACACGTTTACTCGTCCCCCTCGTGATAGTCGCCGTCAACCCCTCCGGGTTGTGAAGATTACCTTTGATGGTAGGACCCTTCCACCCTCTGTCATTCTTGCTGGTGCCAGGTGCTCTGTCCAGGAGTACATTCCTTCTCCTCGGCTCTGTAACAAGTGCTGGAGGTTTGGGCATGATGCCCTCCGCTGCTCTGGGACTGTCTCTCTCTGTCCTTTGTGTGGTGGCGAAGGTCACTCTAGTTCGGAGTGCACTTCTCCCCAGGCTCGTTGCCTCAACTGCGGTGAGGCCCATCCTACCTTCTCCCGTGCGTGTGTCCATTACAAGCTTGAGGCAGCCGTCCTCAACTTGAAGCACCGGGAGCGTTTATCTTTTCCTGAGGCGAGACGCCAGGTTCGCCGGCTCCTGCCTTATGCTAATATCTCTTATGCTCGCGTGTTGCGTTCTTCCTCTCCTCGTCCTTCCCGCCTTCCTCAGACTCACAACCGTTTCCGGGCCTTGGACCCTGATACGCCCACTGCCCCCTCCTGTGTTCCTTTGGGTTCTCTCCCGAAGGATCCACCTCCTGGTCCTCTGTCTGGGGTTTCCCTTCTTTCTACCCGGTCTGTCGTGTCTCCTGTGTCTTCTTCCTCGTCTCCCTCTGTTCCTCCTTCTCATCCTTCCCCTCCGTCTCTTGCCTCTCCCCGCCGCCTGTCGGTGCGGGCTGATGTCCATCGCTCTCCAAACGGCCGTCATGTGTGCGCTCGTTCAGCTTCTCCTGTTGAGACGCTAGAATCCGTTGCCCAGTACGTGGTTGCTGGGACACCTGTCTCTTTAAGTCAGAAGCATAAGCCTGGCTTATGCTTCTGACTTAAGCCTTCCTCCTCCCTGGCGGGTAAGAAGGTTTCGCTTTCTTCCTCGGCCCCTACTTCTGCCTCTCTCGCTCCTTCCCCTCCCATTTCGGTGGTTGCGCCCCCTGTTCCTGCTCTGGAGGTTTCTTTAGCCCCCGCTTCCCTTGCTGAGGTACGCTCCCCTCTTTCTACCCCCCCTCTTCCTGCTGCTGTCCTTGACTGCTCCTCTCCGTTGTCTCCTCCTCTTCCTCCTCCTCCTCCTCCTCCTCCTCCTCCTCCAGACCCTGCCCGCCCACCTCTGATCTGTTCTCCCGTTTCCTTCCCTCCGTCTTTGCTCAGTTTTCCCATGCCCCCTAACCCTGACTTTGCTGACCCTGAACTCGACCCTGATATTCTTTAACGTGCTCTGTTGCTCTTTCGCCTTTGTTTCTTCCTTGTTCTCTGTTTTTGTCCTTTCTCTTCTCGTCGTTGTCCATTCTTCAATGGAACGTTCGAGGTTATTACGCCAATTTCCTCGAACTCCAACTTCTGATTTCGCGGTTTTCGCCCCTTTGTGTCTGTCTCCAGGAGCCGATGCTTGGTGCTCGTCCTGGTCGTTTTCGTGGCTATTCCTTTCTCTCCCCCCCTCCAGCCGTTGCTGGGGCTTCTAATTCTTCTGTTCTCTTGATTCGTGCTGATGTTCCCTTTGTTCCTTTACTTTTTCCTTCGCCTCTCCATTGTTCTGCTGCTCGTATCTTTGTGGGGAAATGGTACACAGTTTGTTCCATTTATCTCCCCCCGAGTGTCCCGCTTTCTCTTCCTGATTTGAAACACCTCCTAGACTCCTTGCCGGAGCCTATGCTCCTGCTGGGTGACTAAGTCTAAGGGTCTAAGTCTGCAGAAGGTGTTGGCTACTCTGTTGTTTTTCCTGATCGCACTTATATGTTTCGCTTACCTCCGGAGACTAGCATCTTTACAGCAGAACTTTATGCTATTCTCTATGCTCTTCGTCTCCTGCTTTCTCGTTGTCAGTCTTCCTTTGTAGTTGTTGTTGACTCTCGTAGTGCCCTCATGGCTCTCGGGTCCTTTAATCCGGTTCATCCAGTAGTTGTCGAGATCCAGCATTGGCTGTTTCTTGTTCACAGTAAATTTAAGTCGGTTGAGTTTTGTTGGGTTCCCAGCCATATTGGTGTGTCTTTAAATGAGCGTGCGGATGCTGCCGCCAAGGAAGCTGACCGCTCTTGACCCATCTCTCATAAAGGCATTCCGTATTCCGACTTTTACCCGGTTATCCATTCCTCCGTCCTTACCCGTTGGCAGGCTTCTTGATTGTCTGTTACTGGTAACAAGCTACGTACTCTTAAATGTTGTGTTTCCTCGTGGCCGTCCTCCTTCCACCGTAACCGGCGGTGGGAAACAGCTCTGGCGAGGTTGCGTATTGGCCATACTCGCTTAACCCATGGTCACTTGATGGAGCGCCGCCCTGCTCCTTATTGTCCTAGTTGCATTGTCCCTCTTACGGTCGTGCATGTCCTTCTTGAATGTCCTGACTTCCAGGACGAGCGTGTGTCTTGCTTTCCGACCGCCCCTCGCGGTCACCTGTCCCTCGATAGAATTCTTGGTGACTCGGATACTTTTGATATCGTTCGCCTTATGCGTTTTTGTTCTCGTATTGGCATCCTTGGTGATATTTAGCGCCCTCTGATTATTTTGCGTATTTGATGGTGCTACATAGCCTTCCCGGTTTGGTGCCTTCTTTTGATAATTACTTACTTACTTACTTACTCTTAAATGTTGTGTTCCCTCGTGGCCGTCCTCCTTCCACCGTAACCGGCGGTGGGAAACAGCTCTGGCGAGGTTGCGTATTGGCGATACTCGCTTAACCCATGGTCACTTGATGGAGCACCGCCCTGCTCCTTATTGTCCTAGTTGCATTGTCCCTCTTACGGTCGTGCATGCCTTCTTGAATGTCCTGACTTCCAGGACGAGCGTGTGTCTTGCTTTCCGACCGCCCCTCGCGGTCACCTGTCCCTCAATAGAATTCTTGGTGACTCGGATACTTTTGATATCGTTCACCTCATGCGTTTTTGTTCTCGTATTGGCATCCTTGGTGATATTTAGCGCCCTCTGATTATTTTGCGCATTTGATGGTGCTACATAGCCTTCCCGGTTTGGTGCCTTCTTTTGATAATTACTTACTTACTTCCTTGTAGCCATCCTCCTACCACCGTAACCGGCGAAGGGAAACAGCTCTGGCGAGGTTGCGTATTGGCCATACTCGCTTAACCCATGGTCACTTGATGGAGCGCCGCCCCTGCTCCTTATTGTCCTAATTGCATTGTCCCTCTTACGGTCGTGCATGTCCTTCTTGAATGTCCTGATTTTCAAGACGAGCGTGTGTCTTGCTTTCCGACCGCCCCTCGCAGTCACCTGTCCCTCAATAGAATTAATGGTGACTTGGATACTTTTGATATCGTTCGCCTTATGCATTTTTGTTCTCGTATTGGCATCCTTGGTGATATTTAGTGCCCTCTGATTATTCCGCACATTTGATGGTGCTACATAGCCTTCCCGGTTTGGTGCCTTCTTTTGATAATTACTTGCTTATTTCTTGGTGGTCAGGTGATCTGCCCTGGCGGGTATAAAGGTCTGATCAACAATGTTTCCACCTTCATCCTTCTTGGCTCTGTTGAAGGCGATGTAGCCGAAAACGCGTTAAGCATTCTCTATTATTCACATGTGGTTTTTTCCACATGTGAAAAATTCGCATGTGAATTTTTGTTTCACACACATATATATATATATATATATATATATATATATATATATATATATATATATATATATATATATATATATATATATATATATATATATATATATATATATAAATATGCGAACAAGCCTGAATGGTCCCCAGGCATATATGCAACTGAAAACTCACACCCCAGAAATGACTCAAACCCATACTGCCAGGAGCACTATGCAACTCGTGTACAGGGCACCTAAACTACTCGACCAACACGACCGGACAAAAAGCTGATGGTAGCCAAGGCTATTTGCCCGTCAGCCCGCCGGCACTCTGATGGTAATCTTGGGCATAGTATTTTATCAAATCACCTCATTCTTTGGGGGGGCACACGTGAGGAACACAAATGCGAACAAGCCTGAATGGTCCCCAGGTATACATGCAACAGAAAACTCACACCCCAGAAATGACTTGAACCCATACTGCCAGAAGCACTATGCAACTGGTGTACAGGGCACCTAATCCACTCAACCATCATGACCTGACAAAAATGGGTTCGAGTCACTTCTGGGGTGTGAGTTTAGGTTAGGAGTTAGGTTAGGTTAGGTAGGGTTAGTTTGGTTCGGTCATATATCTACGTTAGTTTTAACTCATATATACAAAAATTTAACTCATACATAATGAAATGAATAGTTTTATCATTTCATAAGAAAAAAATGAGAAAAATATTGAAGTTCTGGAAAACTTCTGGCTTATTATTCAAATCGGGCCTTGCATAGTAGGCCAAAAACTGCGTTCTGACTACTAGGTACAACATACAACATATGATGCTGCTGTTTATTATTTGAAGCTTTGTTGAAACATGGAATAGCTTAATTTGAAGTTCTCTTCCAGTAGTGTAACGGAGAAAGTGTAACGCCTGAGTCCAGTATCATCATTCTTGACCTAAGGGAATGAAGTTTTCCCCCAGCAGGGCCAAGAAGGCGGCGGCAGATCCCACTACCAGCAGGTAAAAGGCTCCCTGCATGTGGCTAAGACTTAGCACAACCTCCTTATCTTCTTCCTGAAATACAGACATACATCTTACATAAATTCAACAAAGTTTAATCCCAGTAATATGAAACTTTAATACACCAACTTGCCAGAGAAATAAGGTGAGATTTACGTATGAATCATGTGGCCGGTTTGAAGCCCGGGTCTCCTCCCTCACCCTCCTGGCTATCACGTCTTCACGCCAGTGAGTGATAACACCAGCTGCTATCAGGCGACCCATCAGCTGTCTGAACCGTCGGTGATATGGTGCGCCCTTTCTATAGAGCAGAAATGGTTAAACATTAATGACATTAATTAAATGTAATTTAACGAAAATATATATATATGTTGTTTATTTCAAGGCAACTGTATAGCTAATATGATTATCTTGAACATAATTTTTAAAAATATTTGAACATAAAAAAGAACATGCAGAACAGAGTTTATGCATACATTTGAACCATCACAAACTTGCCAACCAATCAGCGTTGTATGCCTCTCGACCCATTTTTTTACCGATAAATATCTGAATCTTCCAGTGTTTGTTTTGTCTCATTGCATTATACATACGTGCATAAATCTCGCTGGTACAGAGTGGAATAATTAAAGAGGAACATTTACCTGATGCACCATCCAAAGGTTGAAAACATAGGAATATCTTTGCTGATATAAAAAGGAGAGTTGCCTCTCGGGTCTGTGTAGTTAACTGCAACGATTACTGTTATGAAGTTCTTGTAACTAATGAAGGAGAAGCCTCCTGCCAGCACCTTCTTCAGTGCCTCGTCCACTTCCAGCACCTAGCCAACACAGGTTGAGCAAATATTGGATTAATTTTGAGTGTTTATGACAATTCTAATAAACAAAAAATTTGCTTATATAGCAATGTAGACAAGAAATACCTATATTATAAAATTATTATTAGCAATATTATCGTGGTATTAAATATGAAAAGTCAGGCCAGTGATGACATGTCTTATTTGAATTAGACAAAATACCCACCTCCATTTCAATAAATATCTCCTTCACAATAGCATTAGGATTTGTGATAAAGTAATCAAGAATTGCATCCGATAACATCAAGAGATCAGTTCCCCACTTCCAGCCGGGCTCCTTCACCAGGTCCTCAAAGCTCTCCAAGGGACGCGATTTCTTTTGCACAGTAAGATGCGCCATCAGAGATGATGTGAAGCCTGTTGTGATTATCAAGCAGGACAAAAGCCACCACCCCACCAACATCTGTGGACATGCACGATGATCAAGAATTCCTCCCTCTCTCTCTCTCTCTTTCTCAAATATTAAGGTATATGCAGTGCCCCGTCTCTCGGTATATCTTCTCCGTGTACATTTATTTGTGTCCTGGACTAAATTCATGCCATGGGTACTTGGTTGTTGACCAGTAAACTCCCATGATACCTTTAATTGCCCCCAAGTGGTTGATAAGCCATTAGCGCTCCGCTAACCTATGAACACTTTGGATAGTGTTTGAAAAACAGTGGGAAAGTTTTTAAATTTTCCACATAATATTCATTTGTTGTTAAATAATCCTTGAAAATTAAATACTAGACTATTTAAATTGATGCAGTTGTAAAATCAAGAATAAAACCGTCTAAATTAGTAAATGCATAAATGGAACAGAAGCACGACATCAGATCTTGGTCCGTGATCTGACCTCTACAGATGAACTGTCAAGTAAAAGACACATCCTCTACATGCCTTTACTTACCACAGATGATCTGTCAAGTGCTCTGCGAGCCACATGGTGTTAACATAGGCACAAATCTTATGCATATGAATAAAATGTTGTAATAAAGGATAATTTACTTCATCTGAATACAGTTGTGTTATTTGGTAATTTCGATGATTTTCTTTATATTGTTTATTCATAACTAACGTTTACTTTTTTATATTTACTAGAGTATTATTAATTGTGAGAGTTCAAATTCATTTGCCATCCATTAAACCCACTGCATTGAACCCATTTTCTGCATGACTTTCACTCGTGTGTATATATGCAACCCATCCTCTGACAAAGAACCTCGCGTTTCAATCGTATGCATTACATTAGGCAAAAAATTGTCATACTAGACAATGGAAGCGGCTCGCGAAAGTGACGTACTGTCCCATTTTCCCACTAGGATCTTCTTGTAGATTTGGAGAGGAACACCTTTAATTGACCGTTTTCTTGATGTTAGGAAACCTTAGGAGGACGGGGTGATACATGAGTAAAATCACACCACTCACTTTCTCCTGTGCCGGCGCCAGTGTCTGTCTGCGTAATGTTGACAACACATTAGACATGTCATTTGACTCGGATTTGTTGTCCTGAGGTTACACTCGTATTATTGAGGCTATGGGTTCGATCCCCCCGGTGGAGGCATAAACAAATATGCAGAGTTTCTTTCACCCTGATGCATCTGTTCCCCTAGCATTAAATAGGCACCTGGGAGACAGCTGCATCAAAATGTTACGGAATTTTTATTAGCTGTAGTTTTTCGAGAAATGTTATGGTATTTTTGTGGAAATACCTACAGTTTGTCAGCTAAGCGGAACTTGCTCATGAAATAAGAAAATTTATAATGAAAATGTTTTAACTGTAGTTTAATTTTGAGATTTCTTGATCTTATTTATGACGAATTCAATATTACTAAATGGAAAGCAGCACATACGAGGTGTAACAATATCTTCCTACCCTGCCAGAGGTGCTGACGGAGGGGTCTGAAGGCAGGTTCTGCAGGAGGGCGCCGAACCCGAACAGGAGGGAGGTAATAAGGTCCACCTTACGCCCACCAGCCACCCACTGCCACACCCGCTGCAGCAGCCACAGGCTCACGCCCCACGCCCCCACGCTCACCAGCAGCGCCACCCACAGCTCTCCTGTACGAGGCAGTTAACAGGTGGGGTATATATATATATATATATATATATATATATATATATGCGAACAAGCCTGAATGGTCCCCAGGACATATGCAACTGAAAACTCACACCCCAGAAGTGACTCGAACCCATACTCCCAGAAGCAACGCATCTGGTATGTACAAGACGCCTTAATCCACTTGACCATCACGACCGGACTAATGAGGTGATAGCCGAGGCTATTTGAACCACCCCACCGCCGGCACTCGGATAGTTATCTTGGGCATAGCATTTTACCAAATCACCTCATTCTTTGGGGCAACACGTGAGGAACACAAATGCGAACAAGCCTGAATGGTCCCCAGGACATATGCAACTGAAAACTCACACTTCAGTTGTGTGACTCAAACTTCAAAACTTCTCTCAAAACTTCGAAACTTCGATCGAAAACTCAAAACTTCAGTTGCATATGTCCTGGGGACCATTCAGGCTTGTTCGCATTTGTGTTCCTCACGTGTTGCCCCAAAGAATGAGGTGATTTGGTAAAATGCTATGCCCAAGATAACTATCCGAGTGCCGGCGGTGGGGTGGTTCAAATAGCCTCGGCTATCACCTCATTAGTCCGGTCGTGATGGTCAAGTGGATTAAGGCGTCTTGTACATACCAGATGCGTTGCTTCTGGGAGTATGGGTTCGAGTCACTTCTGGGGTGTGAGTTTTCAGTTGCATATGTCCTGGGGACCATTCAGGCTTGTTCGCATTTGTGTTCCTCACGTGTTGCCCCAAAGAATGAGGTGATTTGGTAAAATGCTATGCCCAAGATAACTATCCGAGTGCCGGCGGTGGGGTGGTTCAAATAGCCTCGGCTATCACCTCATTAGTCCGGTCGTGATGGTCAAGTGGATTAAGGCGTCTTGTACATACCAGATGCGTTGCTTCTGGGAGTATGGGTTCGAGTCACTTCTGGGGTGTGAGTTTTCAGTTGCATATGTCCTGGGGACCATTCAGGCTTGTTCGCATTTGTGTTCCTCACGTGTTGCCCCAAAGAATGAGGTGATTTGGTAAAATGCTATGCCCAAGATAACTATCCGAGTGCCGGCGGTGGGGTGGTTCAAATAGCCTCGGCTATCACCTCATTAGTCCGGTCGTGATGGTCAAGTGGATTAAGGCGTCTTGTACATACCAGATGCGTTGCTTCTGGGAGTATGGGTTCGAGTCACTTCTGGGGTGTGAGTTTTCAGTTATATATATATATACATATATATATATATATATATATATATATATATATATATATATATATATATATATATATATATATATATATATATATATATATATATGTCGTACCTAGTAGCCAGAACTCACTTCTCAGCCTACTATTAAAGGCCCGATTTGCCTAATAAGCAAAGTTTTCCTGAATTAATATATTTACTATAATTTTTTTCTTATGAAATGATAAAGCAACCCTTTTCTCTATGTATGAGGTCAATTTTTTTTATTGGAGTTAAAATTAACGTAGATATATGACCGAACCTAACCAACCCTACCAAACCTAACCAAACCTATATTTATAGGTAAGGTTAGGTTAGGTAGCCAAAAAAAGCTAGGTTAGGTTAGGTTAGGTAGGTTAGGTAGACGAAAAAAACATTAATTCATGAAAACTTGGCTTATTAGGCAAATCGGGCCTTGAATAGTAGGCTGAGAAGTGAGTTCTGGCTATTAGGTACGACATATATATATATATATATATATATATATATATATATATATATATATATATATATATATATATAGGTAGCTGAAAAAGTTAGGTTAGGTTAGGTTAGGTAGGTTAGGTAGTCGAAAAACAATTAATTCATGAAAACTTGGCTTATTAGGCAAATCGGGCCTTGCATAGTAGGCTGAGAAGTGCGTTCTGGCTACTAGGTACGACATATATATAAATATATATATATATATATATATATATATATATATATATATATATATATATATATATATATATATATATATATATATATATATACGCTCTGTATATGGATGTCATATATCTTCTGTATCTGGATGTCATATATCTTGCTTCTGGTAAAGCCCCCGGGAAAGAGGGCATTCCTGCCGAGGCCTTGAAGTGCTGCAAAGGTAACTTATTCATGGAGCTGCATGAAATTCTCTGCCTCTGCTGGGAAGGAGAGGTGCCACAGGACATGAGGGATGCCAACATCGTCACTACGTACAAGAATAAAGGTGACAGGGACGACTGCAACAATTACCATACATCTCCCTCATCAGTATTGTCGGAAAGCTGTTTGCTCGAGTCACATTGAAGAGGCTCCAAGTACTTGCAGAGAGAGAGAGAGTCTACCCAGAACAACAGTGAGAATTCCGAGCTAACAGGACCACCATCGACATGGTCTTTTCCCTCAAACAACTGCAGGAGAAATGCAGGGAACAGAAGCAGCCACTCTTCGTAGCCTTCATAGATCTGACGAAGGTCTTCGTCGTCATCAGCAGGGACACTACCAGCACCATCCACTACCATCATCACCACCCACACCCTACCACCACCACCACCCCTCACTACCACCACCACACATAACCACAACCACCCATCACTACCACCAACACACACTACCACAACCATCACTCACTTCCACCACTCCCCACCACCACCACCACCACCACACACTTCCACCACCATAACACACTACCACCACCTCCACACACTACCACCACCACACATTAACACCACCACCACAACTTCCTACCACCACCACCTCACACTACTACCACCACCACCACAAACTACCATCACCACACACTACCACCACCTTAACACACTACCACCACCACTCATTACCACTACCACAATACTCAGACTACCACCCCCTCACACTACTACCATCACCACACACTACTACCACCACCACACACTACTACCACCACCACACACTACTACCACCACTCATTATCACTACCACACTACACACACTACCTCTACCACACTACACCACACACTATCTGTACCACACTACACCACACCACACCAACACCACACACTACCTCTACCACACTACACCACACCACACCAACACCACACACTACCTCTACCACACTACACCACACCACACCAACACCACACACTACCTCTACCACACTACAGCACACACTACCTCTACCACACTACAGCACACACTACCTCTACCACACTACACCACACCACACCAACACCACACACTACCTCTACCACACTACCCCACACCACACCAACACCACACACTACCTCTACCACACTACACCACACCACACCAACACCACACACTACCTCTACCACACTACACCACACTACACCACACCAACACCACACACTACCTCTACCACACTACACACCACACCAACACCACACACTACCTCTACCACACTACACAACACCACACCAACACCACACACTACCTCTACCACACTACAGCACACACTACCTCTACCACACTACACCACACCACACCAACACCACACCACACCAACACCACACACTACCTCTACCACACTACACCACACCACACCAACACCACACACTACCTCTACCACACTACACAACACCACACCAACACCACACACTGCCTCTACCACACTACACCACACACTACCTCTACCATACTACACGACACACTACCTCTACCACACTACACCACACACTACCTCTACCACACTACACCTCACACTACCTCTACCACACTACACCACACACTATCTCTACCACACTACACCTCACACTACCTCTACCACACTACACCACACACTACCTCTACCACACTACACCACACACTATCTCTACCACACTACACCACACACTACCTCTACCACACTACACCACACACTACCTCTACCACACTACACCACACACTATCTCTACCACACTACACCACACACTACCTCTACCACACTACACCACACACTATCTCTACCACACTACCTCTACCACACTACACCACACATTCCACACTAAACCATATCACACACCATTACCATACCACACTACCACGCCACCCCACCACACTAGCTCACTATAACACCACCACACTGAGCGGCCGGTGGCTGAGCGGACAGCACTCTGGGCGCGTGATCCTGTGGTCCCGTGTTCTGGCCCCGCCACCGGCAAGAAACAATGGGCAGAGTTTCTTTCACCCTATGCCCCTGTTACCTAGCAGTAAATAGGTACCTGACAGTTAGTCAGTTGTCATGTGCTGCTTCCTGGGGTGTGTGTGTGTTGTGTGGAGGAAAAACAATAATAATAGTAGTAAGTAACAGTTAATTGGCGGGCAGTTGACAGGCGGGCCGAAAGAGCAGAGCTCAACCCTCAAGCACAACTAGGTGAATACACTACCTCACCACCACACCATATTACCTCACTACCACACCACCACTACCACACAATTACCACGCCACACTACCAAACCACCGCACTACACAACCACACCACCATTACCACATCACAACTCTACCACATAACCCAACCACACTATCGAACCAAACTACCATACAGCCCAACCACACTAACACACAACCTCACCGCACTACCACCCAACCCCAACACATTACTACTCGACAAAACCCTTACCATACCACCCCACCACACATCCGTTACACCACCACCACTACTACCATATCACTGCACGATACTACCTCAACACACTTCACCACCACCACCACAACTTCACCACACTTCACCACTACTACAACTATTACGCCACAACTACCACACCACACCTATTACACCGCTACTACCACACCAAAACTAGCACACCACAACTAATACGCCACAACTAGTACACCGCTACTACCACACTACAAGAAGTACTCCACTACTAGTACACCACAACTACCACACTACAACTAGTACACCACTACTACCACACCACAACTAGTACACCACAACCAGTACACCACTACTACCACTCCACAACTACCACACGTCAACTAGAACGCCACTACTACTACACCACAACTACCACACTACTACTAGTACACCCCTACTACCACACTACAACTATCACACCATTACTACCACACCACAACTAGTACACTGCATCTAGTACACCATAACTAGTACACCACTACTACCACTCCACCACTAGTACACCACTACTACCTCACAACAACTAGTACACCACAACTAGTACACCACTACTACCACACCTCAACTAGTGCACCACAACTACCACACCAAAACTAGTACACCACTACCACCACACCTCAACTAGTACACCACAACTACCACACCACAACTAGTACACCACAACTAGTACACTATTACTACAACACCACAACTTGTACACCACAACTAGTACATCATTACTACCACACCACAACTAGTACACCACAACAAGTACACCTTTACTACCACACCACAACTAGTACACCACTACTACCACACCTCAACTAGTACACCACTACTACCACAACTACCACACCACCACTAGTACACCACTACTACCACACCACCACTAGTACACCACTACTACCACACCTCAACTAGTACACCACAACTACCACACCAAAACTAGTACACCAATACTACCACAAATGAATTGAGGGTATCGTTTCATTTCTCTCAATGTTTGCGGACGATGCTAAAATTATCAGAAGGATTAAAACAGAAGAGGACTGTCTGAGTCTTCAAGAAGACCTAGACAAGCTGAAGAAATGGTCGAACAAATGGTTGTTAGAGTTTAACCCAACCAAATGTAATGTAATGAAGATAGGTGTAGGGAGCAGGAGGCCAAATACAAGGTATCATCTGGGAGAGGAAATTCTTCAGGAGTCAGAGAAGGAAAAAGACTTGGGGGTTGATATCACGCCAGACCTGTCTCCTGCAGCACATATCAAGCGGATAAAATCAGCGGCATATGCCAGGCTGGCCAACATACGAACGGCATTCAGAAACTTGTGTAAAGAATCATTCAGAACTTTGTATACCACATATGTCAGGCCAATCCTGGAGTATGCAGCCCCAGCATGGAGTCTATATCTAGTCAAGGATAAGACTAAAATGGAAAAAGTTCAAAGGTTTGCCACCAGACTAGTACCCGAGCTGAGAGGTATGAGCTACGAGGAGAGACTACGGGAATTAAACCTCACTTCGCTGGAAGACAGAAGAGTTAGGGGGGACATGATCACCACATTCAAGATTCTGAAGGGAATTGATAGGGTAGATAAAAACGGTCTATTTAACACAAGGGGAACACGCACAAGGGGAAACAGGTGGAAACTGAGTGTCCAAATGAGCCACAGAGATATTAGAAAGAACTTTTTTAGTGTCAGAGTGGTTGACAAATGGAATGCATTAGGGGGTGATGTGGTGGAGGCTGACTCCATACACAGTTTCAAGTGTAGATATGATAGAACTCGATAGGCTCAGGAATCTGTACACCTGTTGATTGACGGTTGAGAGGCGGGACCAAAGAGCCAGAGGTGAACCCCCGCAAACACAACTAGGTGAGTACAACTAGGTGAGTACACCACAACTAGTACACCAAAACTAGTACACTATTACTACCACTCTACAACTTGCACACCACAACTAGTACATCATTACTACCACACCACAACTAGTGCACCACAACAAGTACACCTTTACTACCATACCACAACTAGTACACCACAACTAGTACACGACAACTACCTCACCGCAACTAGTACACCACAACTACCACACCACAACAACCACACCACTACTAGTACACCACTACTACCACACTACAACTAGTACACCACAACTAGTACACTATTACTGCCCCACCACAACTTGTACACCACAACTAGTACATCATTACTACCACACCACTACTAGTACACCACTACTAAATCTTAGTGACCAAGTTAAGTCTGCAGTATGTGAGTATTGAATGAAAGACTAACCGGGTGTGGAGTTGTAGTAATCATTCCGTATTAGGGACTTAGGCGGAAGTTACGAGTGTGTGTGGTGATCGCGGAGGTCAAGTGGTCTATGGGTATTGGAAGTGTATTGACCTAATAGAGTATGTTAATATGTTATTATTTGTCAGAGTCTATTCTTTGTAATTAAATGACAAAACCCGACGGCCTTTAAATACCTTCCATATGTTCATTCATTGTGTTCCAGTACAAACCTAGTGGTACGCCTCAAGGGTCTGGTGTGTGTAGTATAGGTGGTAGTAACGGTTGCTGAGGCAAGGTGTTATGTGTTGTGTAATCGCTGTGTTCGGAATGAACCGGGGATCAGCATCACGACATATTTGGTGGCAGCGCAAACAGGTTTTGGAACACTGTGAGAGATGAAGGAAGTGTGTTACTGGTTTAGTTGGTGAGGGAATGTTCGGGAATTGGTAGACGTCGGGTTGTGTTCAGGACGGTGGATATTGGAGTGAGGAAGGGAAGGTGTGTGGACCAGTGAGTGGCCATAGTGGGGTGTGGGGCCAAGGTGTGTGGCCAAGTTGAGTGGCCACGTTGTGCGGCAGGAAAAGGTCTCCTAAGGGGTGGAAACAGTATTGTGGGGAACTGATAAGTGACGTTGTTAATGGTGGCTTAAAATTATAAGTGATTCTAGTGAGATTAAGGGAATAAGGCCAAGTAAGGTTACTGTACGGCAAAGCGTCAAGCTGGTTCATACACGAGCACATAAGGGGCGAGTAGCCATGACGGGTACGGGTAGTAATAGGGTCGCCAGTGGCCAGGCCACGAGTAATGTCGGTCAGGGTGAGAGTGGTGATAACACGGCGGCGTTGCTTACGGCGCAGGCGGCAGCGTCAGAGACAATTGGGCAGGTTGCACAGTGGTTGAAAAATGTGTTGAGCACGTATGAGACGACTAATGCAGGACCTAAGGTATATGGAGACATACCCACGTTTTAGGGCGCCAAACGGGATTCGAAAGGTCAGTTACTGACGGATATTAGAACATTTTTCTTTGCTCTAGAGAAGGCGACTAGTGTGGGGTCATGGTCGGATCAGGCAAAGATTGCATTGGCATATTCCAAGGTGAAAGGGGAAGCAAAGACCCTGCTCAACTCGGCGGAAATTAGAGAAATAAATAGTTATAGCGAGTTTAAGCAGGAACTGATAGATCATTACGATGTGCAGCACGATGCAGTAGAACTAAAGGCTCAGTTAGCTGCACTTAAACGAGAACCAGGGGAACAATTAAGGGCGTTTGGCCATAGAATAAGACTCTTGGGTGATGTGATTGAGCGGACGGAAACGCAGTTCACGGGGGTAGTAAGAGATTCTATGCAAAGAAGTGTTTTTTTCGGTGCATTACCGCGGGAAAGTGCGTTACACTGCAGGGAAGCTAAGTCTTTTAAGGAAGCGGTGAAACATGCAGTATTTTGGGCGGAGAATAGCCCGACACATAAACTGACAGAGGATGACATTTTCAAGGAAGTGTCCCCTAAGGAACAGGCAAATCTTGCAGACACGCAAGAGAGACAGGCTCAGCTCTGGGCCCCAGTAGCTCAGCCAGTTGAGGATGGACCCGCGGCGGGGGGTCACACATTCCAAGGGCAAGGGGCGAGGTGCTCCTCGACGTAACAATAATAAGGGCTGGGAGCCAAGGGTGTTCCAGGGACACAATACGAGTGGGGTGTCGTGGGGACCCCATCAGGGTACTCGTGGGCAGCGAGGAGGCTATAATCAAGGGGCACGTGGAGGCAGGTTCACTCCTGCTCCACCACGATACACGCCTGCTCAGTACAGGGCAAGATGTTAAATTGTTAGTAACGTATTACTAAGGATGAAGAACCTTAGATATATATGTGTTGTGTATATATTAATGACTAGTGTCATTTCTGTTTAAGTGCCAGCATTCTGGTCCATGTAATTTTATGGTTATGTTTGTATGTAATTATATGTCAGCAGTTTAGGTATATGTGCATTGTTGGAGATGGGAAAAATTATTACAGACTATTTTACCTGTGCTATGATGTGAATATAATGTATATGTTGGAGAAGTGTTGAGTGTCATGTCGGGGAAAATTTTAATTTATTTCATCGTGTGTATGATGAACTTATTGGATGATTTTTTAGTTGTACATATATGGTGGGTGCATCCTCCAGGTCCTTGCACTAATGGAACCATTGCAATGATGCATATGGGGACATATGCGTGTTTAAGGAGGGGAGTGGTGTTGTAATCCACAAGTTAGTAGGAATTATTAGCTAGAGGATCATTACTACAACACTTAACGAATGATGATTGGAAGTATATGTTAAGTAGACAGACTATGGATCACATATCTAAGAAAGGTCAATGGATTAAGACCGAAGCTGTTTAGCCAAATTAATAATTCCTGGAAAGAGGAATTATTCTTCGTCAGGCTTCTAGGAACAAGGTTACCGCTCTAGGGATAAGGTTAATCGGATTATACCTTCCTTGAGAGGCGTGGTGAAATGTTTGAGGCCATGGTTGGCTAAAGGCAGTCTGATTGTGGGAGTTGAACTGAGAAGTCCTCTGGATCTCCGTTTGTGGCAGCAGCGAAGTGTAGCAGATAGCTATGCGAGAACCTGATGTGATCTTAGTGACCAAGTTAAGTCTGCAGTATGTGAGTATTGAATGAAAGACTAACCGGGTGTGGAGCGTTGTAGTAATCATTCCGTATTAGGGACTTAGGCGGAAGTTATGAGTGTGGGTGGTGATCGCGGAGGTCAAGTGGTCTATGGGTATTGGAAGTGTATTGACCTAATAGAGTATGTTAATATGTTATTATTTGTCAGAGTCTATTCTTTGTAATTAAATGACAAAACCCGACGGCCTTTAAATACCTTCCATATGTTCATTCATTGTGTTCCAGTACAAACCTAGTGGTACGCCTCAAGGGTCTGGTGTGTGTAGGAGTATAGGTGGTAGTAACGGTTGCTGAGGCAAGGTGTTATGTGTTGTGTAATCGCTGTGTTCGGAATGAACCGGGGTTCAGCGTCACGACATTACTACCCCACCACAACTAGTACACCACAACTAGTACACCATTACTACCACACCACAACTACTACACTACTACTACCACCCCACAACTAGTACACCACAACTAGTACACCATTACTACCAGACCACAACTACTACACTACTACCACTACCACCCCACAACTAGTACACCACTACTACCACACCACAACTAGAACACTACAACAACCTCACCACAACTAGTACACCACAACTAGTGCACCACAACTACCACACCTCTACTAGTACACTACCACTACCACACCACAACTAGTACAGTATTAATACCACACCACAACTAGTACACTATTATTACCATACCACAACTAGTACACCACAACTAGTACACCACTACTACCACACCACAACTGGCACACTACTACTACTACCACACCACAACTAGTAAACCACAGCTAGTGCACCACAACTAGTACACCACTACTACCAAACCACAACTAGTACACCACTACTACCACACCGCAACTAGTACACCACTATTACCACATCGCAACTAGTACACCACTACTACCACACTGCAACTAGTACACCACTATTACCACGCCACAACTAGAACACCACAACTAGTACACTACCACTACCACACCACAACTAGGACACTACAACTACCTCACCGCAACTAGTAAACCACAGCTAGTGCACCACAACTAGTACACCACCATTAGTACACCACTATTACCACACCACAACTAGAACACTACAACTAGTACACCACTACTACCACACCACAGCTAGTACACAACAACTAGTGCACCACTACAACCACACCACAACTAGTATACCACTACAACCACACCACAACTAGTACACCACTACTATTACACCACAAATAGCACACCACAACTAGTACACCACTACTACCACACCTCAACTAGTACATCACTACTACCACACCTCAACTAGCGCACCACAACTACCACACCACCATTAGTACACCACTACTACCACACCACAACTAGTACACCACTACTACCACACCTCAATTAGTACACTACTACTACCACACCACAACAAGTACACCACTACTACCACACCTCAGTTAGTACACCACTACTACCACACCACAACTAGTACACCACTACTACCACACCACAACTAATACACCACAACTAGTACACCACAACTAGCACACCACTACAACCACACCACAACTAGTACACCTCAACTAGTACACCACTATTACACACCACAACTTGTACATAACTACTACCACACCACATCTAGTACACCTCAACTACCACACCACAACTAGTACACCACAACTAGTACACCACAACTAGTACACCACAACTTGTACACCACAACTAGTGCACCACTACTACCATGTCGGAAAATCCGACACCATTTAATAATATCATAAGACAGATAATATTGCTGCTTTGTATAAACAAGTTAACCCATAGAAAATGTAACTTGTAGTGAAATTTCCGTCTATAGAAAACAGGATATCATTACCACATACTATTATAAATTCACCACCTATTATGGTGGGAATTATTCTTAAATACATTAGTCTTTGGACTTTACCATCATAAAACCATCTCATATAAATTAACTTAATTATCAATATCAAAATAGAGTAAATGTGACCCTTCTATCACTTACTGTCATCTGGACAATGTAGGCCAGTAGTGTCAGTGAGGAGGGAGTGGTCAGCCATTGTTATTGTTTAAGACCACAGAGTCGTGGAGCGAATTACGGCTCCTATAAATTCTCTTGGACGAAGTGTTATGGAAGATCAGAGTAGTGATCTGCCATCATCAACACGCTGTCATCAATCTCAAGGGAAGTGTCTTTCCGAAACCCATTTATCTAATCATTTTTGGCCATTAATGTCAGTAGATAGGGCGTACCGGTTAGAACAAGAATGATCGACTCAAACAAGGTAATTAAGCCTAGGTCTTTATGGTTCCATGTACAGTGTTTCTCTGATATAGCTGTTATATATTAAGATTCTGGCTTTACAGCTAGCGCCCTTTTGACAGGTCAAGACGAGGAAGCATGCTTTGTGTACTAGTTACTGGGTGATGGAAGCTACCTCAAAGAGGATAATTTGGTATCTACATCCTGGTTATACCTGGTGGACTAAGGGCTGCTGTACAATAAGATAAGGAACCTCTTCAATGTACACTAATGTGTAGTTAATACTGTAGTTTGATTGGCTGCATATATATAAATTTAATATAAACCCCCCTAATGTGTAGAGGATCGATTTGTGAGATTATTGCAGAAATACAGTCCACTTATCATCATACAAATTGCTATCGAAGTATATAAATTAACGTAAATATAAATTCATATAAATTAAATAAATATAAATCTCACAGGTTGGTTCCCACATTATTTGGTCATCTTCGAACCGGATGACAGATTATTGGTCCTATGAACCCACATTATTGGTCATCTGCGAGTCGGATGACAGATTATTTGGTCATCTTAGTACCGGATGAACCAGTTAACCAGTGGATTCATTAAATATACTAGTGCAGTGTGATTTATACAAAGCCAGCAGTCAAAGACGGCGGCGTTGCCTTGTGCGAGCTCAGGAGCCCCCTCAGTTCATTTCAGCCTCATCAGCGGTTTCATATGGTCACCCACAAATTTGGTGGCGTGTTATTCCGTGAAATGACAGCGCTAATACTGAAGCCAGCCAAATTAGTGGCTGTGTCTTCGCGAGATTGTTCACGGATTTCGTGTTGTTAAATTTCGCAAGAGATTATCTACGAATTTTGTGGAGTTTATTTCACAAGGTCACTAATAATATTTAATACTTCTTGATAATATTAGAAGTTTCATAGAGGCTATTATCAACAATTGTGTATATTATTTCTCCAAAATAGAAAATTATTTAATATATATTGCACTAGTGATCTCAATATAATATTTACTAATTGCCAACCCACAACAGGGTAGGATTTAACCATTGACTAGTTGAACTATTTATTGTTCATCCTAGTCCCATTACCATAGTCTAGTTGTACTATATTGAACAACTAGCACTATTAATGAATGGTGCAGACCCTATTTTGGGTGTAAATTTTATTAACTCGAGTTGAGTTGTGTATATATAATAATTTACTTATGATCATTACACCTTTGAGTGATTAATTAGTATCTATACCATCCTAGGGTGATATAGAAGAGCTAACCTAAAGGTACTTCCATGACTCTGGTTTATCACTCAAATCATTAGTGTGTATGATTGTATATATATATAATGATATTAATTTTAAGTGCTAACCTCTAGTAGAGGTAGGATTACAGCCTACTGAGTGCAGAAATTTTACCCTAGGCTACCATCAGTGCTTGTTCAGTATTATGAGCGACCCAAGTACAAGTCCCACAAGGCTTCACCAACTAGCCAGTATGGATAATGCAGGGAGAATGAAAAGTACCCTTGCAGGTCTTAAAGGCCACTTAACAAGACAGATCAAGAAATGTGAAGATTTGTCACAACAATCTCCAGTTGATTATGCTGACCTGGAAAGCTATTATCAAGCAGCTGCAGGTAAATTTGAGCAAATCAAATGCCAAATAGCTTTCCTTGTGGGGACAGACTACTACCATCAATTCATTGGTAGCCCTACTAAATATCAGGGCATAACCATGTTAAACTCTGTATGAGGCAAATTACTCTCAGGCCCAGTATCAAGCCTGAGGAGACCTATGCCTGCAGAAAAACAATACCAGTAGAAATCGAAATTTGTCAGCTGATTATATTTCTCCAGAAGCATTATACTAAGGAGATTACAGCTGACTATACCAACAGAGGTTGATGTTAGTATCATCATTTAAAGCTGAAGATGAGTTCATGAGGCCTCAGTGGCAAATCAGTGAACAGTAGCCTAAACAGCTACAAGTCACTGTGACCAATGTCACTGAACCCACTGCAGTCTCAGAACCATACTTTACTTTAATGATGAGCTATTCAATCTTCTGAATCAATTAACTAAATTAAACCCCAATAAATCTGATGACTGATTTGATACATTTATTATTTAATCAAGATGTATTTCATGGGCCTCAGTGTTTATATATCAGTGACCAGTTACCTGAACAAACTTCAAGTTATATCTAATGTCACTGCTCTCACTGCAGTCCCTGAATCATACCTGACTGTAGTACTTGATCACATTCAGTCTTCTGGGTTAAATAATATGTAATTAGGCTTGAATTTTAGCCTTTCAAGAGTTAACAGGGAAATGAAATCACATTAGACTTCTAACCCCTGCAACTCTAGTAAGGGACATCCGTCCTGTACGAACAGACGCACAAATGTGCGATTACTAACTACTAACATCAAATTAATCTAATAATTCGAAGGAGGAGTATCGGTGTTCGTCTGTTCTAAATAGGACTTCGACCCGTGAGCAGCCCCCGGGGAATTATGTCGGAAAATCCGACACCATTTAATAAAATCATACAGGCAGATAATATTGCTGCTTTGTATAAACAAATTAACCCATAAAAAATGTAACTTGTAGTGGAATTTCCGTCTATAGAAAACGGGATATCATTACCACATACTATTATGAATTCACCACCTATTATGGTGGGAATTATTCTTAAATACATTAGTCTTTGGACTTTACCATCATAAAAACATCTCATATAAATTAACTTAATTATCAATATCAAAATAGAGTAAATGTGACCCTTCTATCACTTACTGTCATCTGGACAATGTAGGCCAGTAGCGTCAGTGAGGAGGGAGTGGTCAGCCATTGTTATTGTTTAAGACCACAGAGTCGTGGAGCGAATTACGGCTCCTATAAATTCTCTTGGACGAAGTGTTATGGAAGATCAGAGTAGTGATCTGCCATCATCAACACGCTGTCATCAATCTCAAGGGAAGTGTCTTTCCGAAACCCATTTATCTAATCATTTTTGGCCATTAATGTCAGTAGATAGGGCGTACCGGTTAGAACACGAATGATCGACTCAAACAAGGTAATTAAGCCTAGGTCTTTATGGTTCCATGTACAGTGTTTTCTCTGATATAGCTGTCATATATTAGGATTCTGGCTTTACAGCTAGCGCCCTTTTGACAGTTCAAGACGAGGAAGCATGCTTTGTGTACCAGTTACTGGGTGATGGAAGCTACCTCAAAGAGGATAATTTGGTATCTACATCCTGGTTATACCTGGTGGACTAAGGGCTGCTGTACAATAGGATAAGGAACCTCTTCAATGTACACTAATGTGTAGTTAATACTGTAGTTTAATTGGCTGCATATATATAAATTTAATATAAACCCCCCCTAATGTGTAGAGGATCGATTTGTGAGATTATTGCAGAAATACAGTCCACTTATCATCATACAAATTGCTATCGAAGTATATAAATTAACGTAAATATATATTCATACAAATTAAATTACCACACCACATCCAGTACCCCTCAACTAGTACACCACTACTACTACACCACAACTAGTATACCACTACCTACCACACAACAACTAGTACACACTACTACAACACCACAACTAGTACACCACTACTAGCACACCACAACTAGTACACCACTACTACCACACTGCAACTAGCACACCACTACTACTCCACCACAATTACCACACCACAACTAGTACACCACTACTACCACACCACAACTAGTACACCACAACTAGTACATCACAACTAGTACACCACTATTACCACACCACCACTAGTACACCACAACTACCCCACCACAACTACTACACCACAACTAGTACACCACTACTACCACACTGCAACTAGCACACCACTACTACTCCACCACAATTAGTACACCACAACTAGTACACCACTATTACCACACCACAACTAGTACACCACTATTACCACACCACATCTAGTACACCACAACTAGTACACCACAACTATTACACCACAACTACCACACCACAACTACCACACCACAACTACCACACCACAAATAGTACACCACAACTACCACACTACAACTAGTACACCTCAACTCGTACACCACTACTACCACATCGCAACTAGTACACCACTACTTGCACACCACTACTACCACACCACTACTACCACACCGCAACTAGTACACCACTACTAAAACACCTCAACAAGTACAACACAACTACCACACCACAACTAGTACACAACAATTACCACACCACAATTACCACACCTCAACTAGTACACAACTACTACTATACTACAACTACCACACCATTACTAGTACACCTCAACTACCACACCACAACTAGTACACCACAATTAGTATACCACAACTAGTACACCACAACTACCATACCACAATACACAACTACTACCACACAACAACTAGTACACCACTACTACCACACCACAACTAGTACCCCACTACTACCACACCACAGCTAGTACACCACTACTACCACACCACAGCTAGTACACCAGTACTACCGCACCACAATTAGTACACCACTACTACCACACCACAACTAGTACACCACAATTACCACACCACATTTAGTTTACCATTACTACCACACCAAAACTAGTACACAACAGCTACCACACCGCAATTAGTACACCACTACTACCACACCACAACTAGTACACCACAACTAGTACACCACTACTACCACAACACAACTAGTACACCACTACTACCACACCACAACTGGTACACTACTACTACCACACTATAACTAGTAAACCACAGCTAGTGCACCACACCTAGTACACCACCATTAGTACACCACTATTACCACACCACAACTAGAACACCACAACTAGTACACCACTACTACCACACCACAGCTAGTACACAACAACTAGTGCACCACAACTAGTACACCACTACTACCACACCTCAACTAGTACACCACTACTACCACACCACAACTAGTACACCACTACTACCACACCACAACTAGTACACCACTACTACCACACCTCAATTAGTACACCACTACTACCACACCACTACTACCACACCACAACTAATACACCACAACTAGCACACCACTACTACCACACCAAAACTAGTACACCTCAACTAGTACATCACTATTACCACACCACAACTTGTACATAACTACTACCACACCACATCTAGTACACCTCAACTACCACACCACAACTAGTACACCACAACTAGTGCACCACTACTACCACACCACATCTAGTACACCTCAACTAGTTCACCACTACTACAACACCACAACTAGTACACCACAATTAGTACGTCACTACAACCCCACCACAACTTGTACAGCACTACCACTACACTACAACTAGTATACCACTACCTATCACACAACAACTAGTAAACACTACTACAACACCTTAACTAGTACACCACAACTACCACACCACAACTACCACACCACAACTAGTACACCACTACTCCCACACCACATCTAGTACACCACAACTAGTACACCACAACTTTTACACCACACCTACCACACCACAACTATCACACCACAACTACCACATCACAACTAGAACACCACAACTACCACACTACAACTAGTACACCACTACTCCCACACCACATCTAGTACACCACATCTAGTACACCACAACTAGTACACCACACCTACCACACCACAACTACCACACCACTACTACCACACCACTACTACCACACCACAACTAGTACACCACATCTAGTACACCGCAACTACTACACCATTACTACCACACCACAACTAGTACACCACAACTATTACACCACACCTACCACACCACAACTACCACACCAGTACTACCACACCATTACTACCACACCACAACTAGTACACCACAACTAGTGCAACACAACTAGTACACAGCAACTACCACACCTCAACTAGTACACCACTACTACCACACCACAACTAGTACACCACAACTAGAACACCACTACTTCCACACCACAACTAGTACACCACTACTACCATACCGCAACTAGTACACTACTACTACCACACTAAAACTAGTACACCACTACCACTTCACCACAACTAGTGCACCACTACTACCACACCACAACTAGTACACCACTACTACCACACCACAACTACCACACCATTACTACCACACCACAACTAGTACACCAGAACTAGTACACCTCAACTAGTACACCACTACTACCACACCACAACTATTACACCACTACTACCACACCACAACTAGTACACCACTACTACCACAACACAACTTGTAAACCACTACTACCACACATTAACTAGTTCACCACAACTATTACACCACTTCCACCACACCACAACTAGTACACCACAACTAGTACACCACAACTAGTATACCACAACTACCACACCACTACTACCAGACCACAACTACCACACCACAACTACCACACCGCAACTATTACACCACAACTAGTACACCACTACTACCAGACCACAACTAGTACCAAAACCACAACTACCACACCACAACTATTACACCTCTACTACCACACCACACCTAGTACACAACTATTACCATACCACAACTAGTGCACCAAAACTAGTACACCACTACTACCACATCGAAACTAGTAAACCACTACTACCACTCCACAACTAGTACACCACAAGTAGTGCACCACTACTACCACACCTCAACTAGTGCACAACTACTACCACACCACCAATTGTGCACCACTACTACCACACCACCACTAGTCCATCACTACTACCACACATCAACTAGTACACCACAACTAGTACACCACTACTACCACACCACAACTAGTACACCACTACTACCATACCTCAACTAGTACACCACTACTACCACACCATTATTTCCACACCACAACTAGTACACTACTACTGTAGAATTTATTGGAGAATGATCGACACTGAGATGTATACATTAATGACGCGTTTAACACGTCTCATCCAAATCAAATTTATTCATTGTTTGCAAATATATTGATCACCGGCTCTCCTTCATCTCCAGCAGAGTTATGGGAGAAATATAAATTGCACATGGCTGAAGATATTATCCATAGAATATGAAGGAAAATTCGCATATGAACATGGATTTCACAGCGGAAATCTGCAATGATGCGATGATAATGATTGAAGATTTGTGCTTAAAAATCGTAAACAAAGTTCTAAATCAATTACAATGCCATCACCGAATCGAACTGTTGCTGCTTCGTTCGATGTAGAATTGCGTAATGAACAAAAGTAAAACATGAGTGATCTGTTGTCGTATGTGCAATCAAATATTCCTAAGCTAACACTTGAGCGAAAAGGCATTTACAATCAAATAATTCAAACTGTCAATAACGGGTATGGAGAAATCTTCTTAGATGCACCTGAAGGAACTGTAAATTAGATTGATTCTGGCAGCATTCGATCCCAAAATCGCATACCCTTAGCTCTTGCATCGTCCAGAATAGCTGCAACATCGTTTCCAGGTGGAAGAACTGCTACTTCGGCTTTGAAATTGTCATTGAACATGCAATTCATTGAAACTACTACGTGCAACATTTCCAATGCATATGGCATGGGAAAAGTATTGCAGAAATGTAAACTTATCCTTTGGGATGAATGTACAATGGCCCACAAAAAATCGCTCGAGGCTCTTCATTGATCATTGCAAGATTTGCGTGGAAACATCAGACCATTTGGGAACGCATTAATATTGATTGCAGGAGATTTCAGGCAAACATTACCTGTAATTCCTTGATCAACACCAGCCGACGAAATAAATGCTTGCCTGAAATACTCTACTTTGTGGCACTATGTAAAGACCTTTAAATTAACTACAAATATTCGTGTAGTTATGTAGCTACTGCAAAACGATCCATCAGCTGAAATACTCTCACATCGATTTCTGGCAACTGGGAACGTCGACGTGCCGGTTGATCTGACCTCAGGACGAATTTCATTGCCTTATAACTTCTACAATTTAGTGACATCAGAAGAAGAATTGGTTGAAAAAGTATTTCCCAATTTTCAAACCTATTATAAGAATCACGATTGGCTGAGTGAATGAGCTGTTCTTGCGGCCAAGAACAAAACGTCTACGACCTTAACAATATTATTCAGTCTAACATACAAAGCGAGGCAGTCACATACAAGTCCGTCGACACTGTTGAGGAAGCAGCTGAAGTGGGTAATTATCCAACAAAATTTTTTAATTCACTCGATCTGCCAGGGATGCCATCACACGTACGACAATTGAAAATCGGCTTGCCAATTATCATGTTGCAAAATATCAACCAGCCAAAACTTTGCAACGGCACACGTCTTACAGTAAAAAATTAATCAGCGACGTCGTAGAAGCAACAATCTTGATAGGACCTTTCAAAGGTGAAGATGTCCTCATTCTTTGCATTCCTATGATTCTAACAGATATGCCATTTCAATTTAAGAGATTGAAATTTCCAATTCGATTAGCGTTTGCAATCGCCATCAACAAAGTTCAGGTCCAATCTTTAGAATTGTGCAGTTTATATCCAGACACGGATTGCTTCTCACATGGACAATTATATGTTGCGTGTTCTAGAGTCAGCAGACCAGACAATCTCTATATCTCTACAGACAATGGAACAACAAAAATATTGTATACCCACAAGCATTGTAAAATTAAACATGTTAGAAACGTGCGCTTTCTCTTTTCTTTCTTGCCCATTTAACCAGACTGAGCCACAGCAACGCGTGGCGGGTACTGCTGGTATACATATATAAATGGAAATGTTCGTTTGTTCATAATCGATAATCTACGAAAGTTCTTCACCGATTGCTTTGAAATTTTCACAAAACGTTCCATTCGCATCCGAGCGGGTTTTTATATACATACTATATAGATGTCACGTCTGTGACGGTAAAAAAAACATGCTTTTTTGAAAAACTGTTTTTCATGTGAGGGAAATCTTTGAAACCTCTATACCAATTTCTTCGAAATTTTGACACAATGTTGCATTTGAAAAGACGTGTCTTTTCAAATGCAACATATATACCTACTATATACATGCCTCTTGTGTGACATGAAAAACTATCTATTTTTTAAAAACATCGCCATCTGTTGGAAGTAAGAGCAACATGTGCAGTAATCTTTGAAAGTTCTTCACCGATTGCTTTGAAATTTTGACACAATGTTCCATTCGAATTTGCTCATGTTTTTATATACCTACTATATAGATGCCACTCCCTGTGACAGGTAAAAATATGCGTTTTTAAAAACAGCACCATCTGTTGCACATAAGACCAACACACTATACTAATTATGTTACGATTCCATTTCAATGTTTACTGTTTCATTGATAAATTGAATTTTCATGTATTTCGATTGATTTTTATTTCGCTTTAATTATTTTGTGTGACATTGCGTTGGAATTGAGCTGTGTTCTTTACCATACCGTTCATTTCGTGGGTATAGTTAATTTTTTATTTTTTTCATTTTTTCATTTCGTTTTTTGAACTACTTTTCTTGTTTAAAAAAAAAATATGCTTTTTCTGAAACACAGTGTTTTTCATGTGAGGGAAATCTTCGAAACCTCTTTACCGATTGCTTTGAAATTTTGACGCAACGTTGAATTCGAATAGGCGCGTCTTTTTATATATCTACTATGTACATGCCTCACCTGTGACAGGAAAAAACATGCGTTTTTGAAAAACAGCGCCATCTGTTGCACATAAAACCAGCACATGCTACTCTAAATATGTTACTATTCCATTTCAATGTTTCTGATTTCATTGATAAATTGATTTTTCGTAAATTTCGATTTATTTTAATTTTGATTTAATTATTTTGTGTGACATTGCTTTGGAATTGAGCTGTGTTGTTTACCATAGCATTCATTTCGTGAGTATAGTTAGTTTTTTTATTTTCTCATTATTTGTCCCGACTGTTTTCCTTATATATCAGTGATGGGAACATCTGGAGTCTGATTCACGAAGCAGTTATGCAAGTACTTACAAATGTGTACATCGTTCCTCAATCTTTGATGGCTTTGGTTACATTTATTAAACAGTTTACAAGCATGAAAACTTGCCTATCAACTGTTGTTATTTTTGTAAACATCCTCCTGGTGCTTTGGAGCTCATTAACTGTTTAATAATTGTAAACAAAGCTGCCAAAGATTGAGAAAAGATGTACAGGTTCGTGTACAGGAAGTACACATTGTAGATGTACAGGAAGGATCCAACAGGCAAGAATGGAATAGCAAGGATAGAGAGGCAGTACATGGGCTACTGAAGGGGTTACAGAAGGAAGGGGCTGAACAAAACATTGAGAAGGTTTTGAGGTTGGACTGGTACAACAAGGACAGAAACCGACTTGTAAAGGTGGTGTTTACAAACGAAGCCACGAAGGAGGATATTCTCGAAAGGAAGAGTCGTCTGCAGTATGTGGAGGGATACAAAAAAGTATTCCTGCAGTGGGACAGGACGAACGAGGAGAGAGCCAGAGGCAAGGAGAAGTGCATGTAGAGAGGAGTTTAACAGGAAATCGCAGCCTCCACCACAACAGTCCCAGAGACAAGAGGGGAACCCAAAACTAGCATCCCAGCAACACCAGAGGGGAGGGCACCACCACCACCACCCTCCTGTGCATAGAAAATCCCTTCCCCTCACCCTACCTGCTCCCACCCAAATGCTCCCCCCCTCCCACCCCATTCTGATCCTGTCGCCCTTCCCCCATTCCCAATATGTCCCCCCTCCCACCTTTCCCCCCTCCCCCTTCATCCCATACCCTCCCTATCCCTCCTCCCCCTCACCCTGTATCCTCCATGTCCGGCCTATCTCCTTAACCAAAACCCTATCTGTCCCCTCTTCCCTTGAACCCCCACCCCCACCACAAATCCTCTGAGACCCTGCAAACCACATCACAGATCTCACCCAGGGAACAGCTTTCCACACAGGCAGAATGCTCGCCAAGAAGGGGACAAAAACAGAAGAAAGTCAGCTTCAAGGCAATGTACACTAACATAGATGGGATTACAAATAAAACTAGTGAACTCGAAGAATGGGCACTAGAGGAAAACCCAGACATAATAGCACTCACAGAAACAAAGCTAACGAAAACCATAACAAACACAGTGTTTCCACAGGCCTACTATGTAGTGAGGAAAGAGAGAGAAGGGAGAGGAGGAGGTGGTGTAGCTTTGCTAATAAGAGAAGGTTGGAGTTTTGAGGAGATGGTAATTCAGAACTGTGAAGGTTTCAGTGACTACATATCAGGCACCATAGCAACTGGAGGACAAAAAATTATAGTAGTAGTCATATATAACCCCCCACCGAATGTCAGGAGACCCAGACAGGAATATGATAGAAACAACTTGGCCACCATTAATATAATAGAGAGAGCAGCTTCTGTGGCTAGCAGGAACGGATCCAGACTACTAATCATGGAAGACCTCAACCATGGAAAGATAGATTGGGGGAACAGAGACCCACATGGAGGACCAGACACATGGAGAGCTAAGCTGCTGGATGTGGCAACAAGAAACTTTCTAAGTCAACACGTCAAGGGACCGACAAGAATGAGAGGAGGGGATGAACCAGTCTTGTTTGATCTGATATTTACCCTAAATGAGTCGGATTTAAGGGAAGTTAAGTTGGAAGCCCCCTTGGGAATGAGTGATCATAGTGTATTGAGCTTTGAGTACCTGGTTGAGCTAGGAATTATCTCCCACAAAAAAAAACTGGGAAACAAAGGGCTGGCGTACCGAAAGGGAAACTATGAGGAGATGAATAAATTCCTAAGAAATATACATTGGGACACAGAACTCAGAACCAAGTCCGTACAAGACATGATGGACTATGTCACCCAAAAGTGTCAGGAGGCTGTCAGCAGGTATGTCCCGGCCCGACAGGAAAAAACAGAGAAGCAAAAGAAGAATCCGTGGTTTAAAAGGGAATGTATGAAAGCAAAGGAGCTGAACAAAAGGGCATGGAGGAACTTCCGTAATAACAGAACACCAGAAAGTAGAGAGAAATACCAGAGAACCAGGAACGAGTATGTCAGTGTGAGAAGAGCAGCTGAGAAAAGGTATGAAAATGATATAGCTAATAAAGCCAAGACCGAACCAAAGCTACTACACAGTCACATCAGGAGGAAGACAACAGTGAAGGAACAGATGATGAAACTTAGGGTGGGCGAGGACAGGTACACAGAGAATGACAAAGAGGTGTGTGAAGAACTCAACAAAATGTTCCAGGAGGTCTTTACAATAGAACAGGGAGACGTCACGACGATAGGAGATGTGGACGCAAACCAGGTGACCTTGGAAACGTTCGAAATTACAAGAGATGAGGTCAAGAAGCACCTATTGGAGCTGGATGTGAGAAAAGCTGTTGGGCCAGATGGAATCTCACCATGGGTATTGAAAGAGTGTGCAGGAGCACTTTGCTTGCCACTCTCCATAGTGTATAGTAGGTCACTGGAAAAGGGAGACCTACCAGAAATATGGAAGACTGCTAATGTAGTACCAATATACAAAAAGGGTGACAGACAAGAGGCATTGAACTACAGGCCAGTGTCCTTAACTTGTATACCATGCAAGGTGAGGGAGAAGATTGTGAGAAAAAACTTAGTAACACATCTGGAGAGAAGAAACTTCGTGACAACCCATAAACATGGGTTCAGGGTGGGTAAATCTTGCCTTACAGGCTTGATAGAATTCTACGATCAGGTGACAAAGATTAAGCAAGAAAGAGAAGAATGGGCGGACTGCATTTTTTTGGACTATCGGAAAGCCTTTGACACAGTATCCCATAAAAGGTTGATGCATAAGATGGAGAAACAGGCAGGAATAACTGGTAGGGCGCTCCAGTGGATAAGGGAGTACCTAAGCAATAGGAAACAGAGAGTTACGGTGAGAGGTGAGACCTCAGAATGGCGGGAAGTCACCAGTGTAGTCCCACAGGTCTCTGTACTCGGACCAATCCTGTTTCTGATATACGTAAATGATCTCCCTGAGGGTATAGACTCATTCCTCTCAATGTTTGCTGACGACGCCAAAATTATGAGAAGGATTATGATAGAGGGGGACAGCTTGAGGCTTCAAGAAGACCTGGACGAGCTGCAGGAACGGTCGAACAAATGGTTGTTAGAGTTTAACCCAAGCAAATGTAATGTAATGAAGATAGGGGTAGGAAGCAGGAGACCAGACACAAGGTATCATTTGGGAGATGAAATACTTCAAGAGTCTGAGAAAGAGAAAGACATGGGGGTTGATATCATGCCAGACCTGTCACCTGAAGCTCATATCATGAGGATAACATCAGCAGCATATTCCAGGTTGGCTAAAATAAGAACGCCCTTTAGAAACTTGCATAAGGAATCTTTCAGAACATTATATACCACACATGTCAGACCAATCCTGGAGTATGCGGCTCCAGCATGGAGTCCATATCTAGTCAAGCATAAGACTAAAGTGCAAAAGGTTCAACGGTTTGCCTCCAGACTAGTACACGAGCTGAGAGGTATGAGCTACGAGGAGAGACTACGGGAATTAAACCTCACTTCGTTGGAAGACAGAAGAGTTAGGGGAGACATGATCATCACATTCATGATTCTTAAGGAAATCGACAGGCTTGATAAAGACAGGCTATTTAACACAAGGGGCACACACACTAGGCGACGCAGGTGGAAACTGAGTGCCCAAATGAGCCACAGAGATATTAGAAAGAACTTTTTTTAGTGTCAGAGTGGTTGACAAATGGAATACATTAGGAAGTAATGTGGTGGAGGCTGACTCCATACACAGTTTCAAGTGTAGATATGATAGAGCCCAATAGGCTCAGGATCCTGTACACCTGTTGATTGACGGTTGAGAGGCGGGACCAAAGAACCAGAGCTCAACCCCCACAAACACAACTAGGTGAGTACAGTGTCCATGCTTTAATGCACTAACTTGCACCTCATTGCCTGGAGAGGATGGGATATCTGGGAAGTTAAATATACTGGAATTCCCACCTCTTTAGGGCTCTGAGTTTGGTGTAGTGGATACAAGTGTGTACCTGCCATCTTGATGGCCAGGGTTCGATTCCCCTGATGGGTGTGAGTGTCTAAAGTTTATATATATATATATATATATATATATATATATATATATATATATATATATATATATAAAATATATAAATATAAACTTATATAAGTCAACTTACAGTGTAATAAATACAGTCTACATTATTTTGTGATTCTAGCAACGATTTGTCTTCACATACTTACTGTGTTTCCTCTCTCTTATGACAACAAACGGACACCAAATCATCTTTGTAAATACAGGTGAGTATATATGAGAAACGGCAAACATAATTGTTAACAAAAACTTTTGTTTGGTTGCATTTGACAGTAGTAACCATATGCAGGAATTCGCTCTTTTCTGACTCCTAAGTTCATATTTCTCTCCCAACAAAATTAGATTGAAATTTACCTTTAAATGGTCGTATAAGGGCGAGGGATTTTGGCAGCAGCATTGGCTTAAGAGAAGCTATTGTGAAGGTGTCAGAAGGATATGCCATAATATGATTCACAACTCTGAGGCGCCTTGCTGTGGGGGCGGCAACGGTGGAGAGCTCCATTTGCTCCCTCTGGAGCATGCCAACCATGCCGCTATATGTGCCGTTACTCTCCACTCCCCAGGTGCGGTTCACCGCCTCGTGAACATCAAAACTGTGGATCGATTTTGCCAGGTTGACTTTTTGAGTGTAAAAAGAAAATTAAAATGTTTATTTAGCTTTGCTTCAGATTGTGGAGCAAATTCTGAAAATTTCTCTTCAGGATACAATTTTCGCGATTAACATTTTAATGAATTGCGTATAAGAGATAAGTCTTCAAATAAAATAAATAATATTTATTTGTTTAGTAACATTTTGCAGTTAATTATATTTCTCTAAGTTACTGCTTGAATTTCAAAATCGTTCTATAATATTAAACTAAAATTTATGATTTCAACATAAACATTTTTAGAAATATAGTTATAATATATAATCACATAAAAATTAACAAATTTTCTTCAATAAATTTAGATTAGAGTAATAAAACTCGTTTAGGGATTTGAATTTTCCCGCCAAAGTTGTACACTGGAGATGGTTATTTAATAACTTAGGTAAGTGTTTTTTTAATAATTAATATAAATATGTTTGGAATTTTTTAAAATTATATAAATCCTTTTTGTTCATGCAATTTTATGTAGTGAAAGAGTAAATATTTGTAAGATGCTATGGTAAATATTATGTGTGGTGAAGTGGGGTGTAGTGGTAAATATTATGTGGGGTGAAGTGGTTGACCAGACCACACACTAGAAATTGAAGAGACGACGACGTTTCGGTCCGTGTCGATTGTGGTGGTAAATATTATGGGTACTTACCTAGTTGTACTAACCTATTTGTTCTTGCAGGGGTAGAGCTCTGGCTCTTTGGTCCCGCTTCTCAACTGTCAATAAACTGGTGAAGAGATTCTAGACCCATTTGTCTTCGCCTCCACTGGGCAGCGATCCCGGAACCTCAGGACTACGAATCCGAAGCGCTGTCCACTCAGCTGTCAGGGGTCATCAACTCCTAGATTTTTCCCTCTCTGTCCGTTTTATGAAGGGCATCATTTCCCATTCGGTATCAAGTGTCTGGCCTGTTTCCACCACCTAGTTTCATTACCTTACATTTACTCGGATTTAACTTTAGTAGCCCTTGTTTGGACCTTCATTCATTTTGTCTTGGACATCTTGTAGTTTCATACTATCTTCCTCTTTCTTAATCCTCCTCATATTTTTTGCATCATCAGTAAACAATGAGAGAACCTAACCTATACCCCCTGGGAGATCATTTACATATAACAGAAACAGCATAGGTCGAAGGACTGAACCCCTTGGGACTCCGCTGGTGATGCCTCGCCAATGAGACATCGCCCCTCACAGTGACACGATGTCTTCTGTTGCTTAGGCACTCCCTTATCCAGTGGAGTACCTTCCCTTTCATTCCTACCTACATCTCCAGCTTGTGCATTAGTATATTGTGTGGTACTGTGTCAATGGATTTCTTGTAATCCTAAAATACGCAATCTTCCCACCCCCCTCTTTCTTGCCTGATTTTTGTTGCTTGGAAACGGGTTTTTGTGACGTGAAGTGGTAAATATTATGTGTGGTGAAGTGGTAAATATTATGTGTGGTGAAGTGGTAAATATTATGTGTGGTGAAGTGGTAAATATTATGTGTGGTGAAGTGGTAAATATTATGTGTGGTGAAGTGGTAAATATTATGTGTGTTGCAGCTATTCTAATCGTCGTTTATCTAATTTCCCGACCTATTTAATGTATTATTAAATACGAAAGAACTTAAGGAAATTCTTGTCTTAATCATTCATACGTGGTCTGACACTCACTTTTTCATCATGTGTTTATTTTCGTAATTTACACACATACACACACACACACACATATGTGTGTGTGTGTGTGTGTATTCACCTAATTGTACTCACCTGGTCTATTGTACTCAATTGTACTCAATTGGTCTAGAAAATGGCTGCTGAAGTTCAACTCTGGAAAGTGTAAGGTGATGAAATTAGGCGAAGGGAGCAGGAGGCTGAACACAAGGTATCATCTGGGAGGGGAAATCCTGCAAGAATCAAATAGAGAGAAAGATCTGGGGGTTGATATCACACCGAACCTGTCCCCAGAGGCCCACATCAAAAGAATATCATCAGCGGCATATGCTAGACTGGCCAACATAAGAACTGCCTTCAGAAACTTGTGTAAGGAATCTTTCAGAACCCTGTATACCACTTATGTAAGACCAATCCTGGAGTATGCAGCTCCAGCCTGGAGTCCATACCTAGTTAAACACAAGACAAAGTTAGAGAAGATTCAGCGGTATGCCACCAGGCTCGTCCCGGAACTGAGAGGATTGAGCTACGAGGAAAGGCTAAAGGAGCTGAACCTCACATCCCTGGAAAACAGAAGAGTAAGGGGAGACATGATAACCACCTACAAAATTCTCAGGGGAATTGACAGGGTGGACAAAGACAAACTCTTCAGCACGGGTGGGACACGAACAAGGGGACACAGGTGGAAACTTAGTACCCAGATGAGCCACAGAGACGTTAGAAAGAATTTTTTCAGTGTCAGAGTAGTTAATAAATGGAATGCACTAGGAAGTGATGTGGTGGAGGCTGACTCCATACACAGTTTCAAATGTAGGTATGATAGAGCCCAGTAGGCTCAGGAATCTGTACACCAGTTGATTGACAGTTGAGAGGCGGGACCAAAGAGCCAAAGCTCAACCCCCGCAAGCACAATTAGGTGAGTACAATTAGGTGAGTACCTAGTTGTGTTTGCGGGGGTTAAACTCTGTCTCTTTGGTCCCGCCTCTCAACTGTCAATCAACTGGTGAGAATCAACTGTGTGTGTGTGTACTCACCTAGTTGTATTTACCTAGTTGTGTCTGCAGGATCGAGCATTGACTCTTGGATCCCACCTTTCGAGCATCTGTTGTTTACAGCAATGACTCCTGTCCCATTTCCCTATCATACCTGGTTTTAAAATTATGAATAGTATTTGCTTCCACAACCTGTTCCTGAAGTGCATTCCATTTTCCCACTACTCTCACGCTAAAAGAAAACTTCCTAACATCTCTGTGACTCATCTGAGTTTCCAGCTTCCATCCATGTCCCCTCGTTCTGTTACGATTCCGTGTGAACATTTCGTCTATGTCCACTCTGTCAATCCCTCTGAGTATTTTATAAGTTCCTATCATGTCCCCCCTCTCCCTTCTTCTTTCTAGTGTCGTAAGGCACAGCTCCCTCAGGCGCTCCTCATACCCCATCCCTCGTAGCTCTAGGAAGAGTCTCGTTGCAAACCTCTGAACCTTTTCCAGTTTCATTATATGCTTCTTTAGATGGGGACTCCATGATGAGGCGGCATACTCTAAGACTGGCCTCATGTAGGCAGTATAAAGCGCCCTAAATGCCTCCTTACTTAGGTTTCTGAATGATGTTCTAACTTTCGCCAGTGTAGAGTACGCTGCTGTCGTTATCCTATTTATATGTGCCTCAGGAGATAGATTAGGTGTTATGTCCACACCCAGGTCTCTTTCGCACGTAGTCACAGGTAGGCTGTTCCCCTTCATTGTGTACTGTCCCTTTGGGCTCCTATTTCCTAGTCCCATTTCCATAACTTTACATTTGCTCGTGTTGAATTCCAGTAGCCATTTCTCTGACCATATCTGCAACCTGTTCAGGTCCTCTTGGAGGATCCTGCAATCCTCATCTGTCACAACTCTTCTCATCAACTTTGTGTCATCCGCAAACATCGACGTGTAGGACTCTACGCCTGTAAACATGGTGTTAACATATACAAGAAATAGAATTGGTCCCAGCACCGATCCTTGTGGTACTCCACTTGTTACTGTTCGCCAGACCGACTTCTCGCCCCTTACCGTAACTCTTTGGCTCCTTCCTGTTAGGTAGTTCCTTATCCATGCTAGGACCTTTCCCCCCACCCCCTCCTGCCTCTCGAGTTTGAACAGCAGTCTCATGTGCGGTAATGTATCAAAGGCTTTTTGGCAGTCCAGAAATATGCAGTCTGCCCAACCATCTCTGACCTGTCTTATCCTCGTTATTTTATCATAGAATTCCAGAAGGTTTGTTAGGCACGATTTCCCTGTCCAGAACCCTTGTTGGTATTTGTTCACAAACCTAATGTTCTCCAGGTGTGCAACCAGTCGTAGCCTAATTATTCTTTCCAGTATTTTACAGGGGATACTTGTCAGTGATACAGGGTTATAGATAAGTGCCTCCTCCCTATCGCCTTTCTTGAAGATCGGTACGACATTTGCCTTCTTCCAGCAACTGGGCAATTCTCCCGACATAAGTGACTCATTAAAGATCATTGCCAGAGGCATGCTGAGGGCCTGCGCTGCTTCTTTTAGTATCCACGGTGATACTTTGTCTGGTCCAACTGCTTTAGTTGCATCTAGAGTTGTCAACTGTTTCATTACCTCCTCTGCTGTCACCTCTATATCTGATAGTCTTTCATCTAGGGTAACCCCTTCCAACAATGGGAGCTGCTCAGGCTAGGTAGTGAACACTCCATTGAAACTGGCATTCAGTGCCTCGCAGATTTCCTTGTCACTTTCAGTATATGCCCCCTCTGTCTTCCTTAGTCTTGTCACTTGGTCGTTCACCGACATTTTTCTTCTTATATGACTGTGTAGTAACTTAGGTTGTTTTTTCGCTTTGATTGCAAAATCGTTCTCATAGTCCCTTTCCGATGTTCGTCGTATGTTAATGTAATCGTTCCTAGCTCTGTTGCATCTGATCCTGTTGTCCGCTGTCCTTTGTCTTCTGTACTTCCTCCAATCCCGCCTGCTGGCCATTTTTGCTTCCTGACACTGTCTATTAAACCATGGGTTATTATATTCCTTCTTATTTTTTCCCTTTACTGTTGGTATAAATCTCTCTTCGGTCTCCTGGCATTTCTGTATGAGTAGGTCCATCATATCTTGTGTGTGTGAGTGTGTGTGTACTCACCTAGTTCTACTCACCTTGTTGTGTTTGCGGGGGTTGAGCTCTGGCTCTTTGGTCCCGCCTCTCAACCGTCAATCAACAGGTGTACAGATTCCTGAGCCTACTGGGCTCTATCATATCTACACTTGAAACTGTGTATGGAGTCAGCCTCCACCACATCACTTCCTAATGCATTCCATTTGTCAACCACTCTGACACTAAAAAAGTTCTTTCTTATAGCTCTGTGGCTCATTTGGGCGCTCAGTTTCCACCAGTGTTCCCTTGTGCGTGTGTGTGTGTGTGTGTGTGTGTGTGTGTGTGTGTGTACTCACATAATTGTACTCACCTAATTGTGCTTGCGGGGCTTGAGCTCTGGCTCTTTGGTCCCGCCTCTCAACCGTCAATCAACAGGTGTACAGGTTCCTGAGCCTATTGGGCTCCATCATATCTACACTTGAAACTGTGTATGGAGTCAGCCTCCACCACATCACTTCCTAATGCATTCCATTTGTCAACCACTCTGACACAGGATCAGAGTCCAGCATGCTGTCTGCTCAGTCACCGGTGTGTGTGTGTGTGTGTGTGTGTGTGTGTGTGTGTGTGTGTGTGTGTGTGTGTGTGTGTGTGTGTGTGTGTGTGTGTGTGTGTGTGTGTGTGTGTTTGTGTGTGTACTCACCTAGTTGTACTCACCTAGTTGTGTCTGCAGGATCGAGCATTGACTCTTGGATCCCGCCTTTCGAGCATCGGTTGTTTACAGCAATGACTCCTGTCCTATTTCCCTATCATACCTGGTTTTAAAATTATGAATAGTATTTGCTTCCACAACCTGTTCCTGAAGTGCATTCCATTTCCCCACTACTCTCACGCTAAAAGAAAACTTCCTAACATCTCTGTGACTCATCTGAGTTTCAAGCTTCCATCCATGTCCTCTCGTTCTGTTACTATTCCGTGTGAACATTTCGTCTATGTCCACTCTGTCAATTCCTCTGAGTATCTTATACGTTCCTATCATGTCCCCCCTCTCCCTTCTTCTTTCTAGTGTCGTAAGGCACAGTTCCCTCAGGCGCTCTTCATACCCCATCCCTCGTAGCTCTGGGACGAGTCTCGTTGCAAACCTCTGAACCTTTTCCAGTTTCATTATATGCTTCTTCAGATGGGGACTCCATGATGAGGCGGCATACTCTAAGACTGGCCTTACGTAGGCAGTGTAAAGCGCCCTAAATGCCTCCTTACTTAGGTTTCTGAATGATGTTCTAACTTTTGCCAGTGTAGAGTACGCTGCTGTCGTTATCCTATTAATATGTGCCTCAGGAGATAGATTAGGTGTTACGTCCACCCCCAGGTCTCTTTCACGCGTCGTTACAGGTAGGCTGTTCCCCTTCATTGTGTACTGTCCCTTTGGTCTCCTATCTCCTAGTCCCATTTCCATAACTTTACATTTGCTCGTGTTGAATTCTAGTAGCCATTTCTCTGACCATCTCTGCAATCTGTTCAGGTCCTCTTGGAGGATCCTGCAATCCTCATCTGTCACAACTCTTCTCATCAACTTTGCATCATCCGCAAACATCGACATGTAGGACTCTACGCCTGTAAACATGTCGTTAACATATACAAGAAATAGAATTGGTCCCAGCACCGATCCTTGTGGTACTCCACTTGTTACTGTTCGCCAGTCCGACTTCTCGCCCCTTACCGTAACTCTTTGGCTCCTTCCTGTTAGGTAGTTCCTTATCCATTCTAGGACCTTTCCCCCCACCCCCGCCTGCCTCTCGAGCTTGAACAGCAGTCTCATGTGCGGTACTGTATCAAAGGCTTTTTGGCAGTCCAGAAATATGCAGTCTGCCCAACCATCTCTGTCCTGTCTTATCCTCGTTATTTTATCATAGAATTCCAGAAGGTTTGTTAGGCACGATTTCCCTGTCCAGAACCCATGTTGATGTTTGTTCACAAACCTAATGTTCTCCAGGTGTGCAACCAGTCGTAGCCTAATTATTCTTTCCAGTATTTTACAGGGGATGCTTGTCAGTGATACAGGTCTATAGTTAAGTGCCTCCTCCCTATCTCCTTTCTTGAAGATCGGCACGACATTTGCCTTCTTCCAGCAACTGGGCAATTCTCCTGACATAAGTGACTCATTAAAGATCATTGCCAGAGGCACGCTGAGGGCCTGTGCTGCTTCTTTTAGTATCCACGGTGATACTTTGTCTGGTCCAACTGCTTTAGTTGCATCTAGAGTTGTCAACTGTTTCATTACCTCCTCTGCTGTCACCTCTATATCTGATAGTCTTTCATCTAGGGTAACCCCTTCCAACAATGGGAGCTGCTCAGGCTCGGTAGTGAACACTCCATGGAAACTGGCATTCAGTGCCTCGCAGATTTCCTTGTCACTTTCAGTATATGCCCCCTCTGTCTTCCTTAGTCTTGTCACTTGGTCGTTCACCGACATTTTTCTTCTTATATGACTGTGTAGTAACTTAGGTTGTTTTTTCGCTTTGATTGCAATATCGTTCTCATAGTCCCTTTCCGATGTTCGTCTTATGTTAATGTAATCGTTCCTAGCTCTGTTGTATCTGCTTCTGTTGTCCTCTGTTCTTTGTCTTCTGTACTTCCTCCACTCCCGCCTGCTGGCCATTTTTGCTTCCTGACACTGTCTATTAAACCATGGGTTATTATATTCCTTCTTATTTTTTCCATTTACCGTTGGTATAAATCTCTCTTCGGCCTCCTGGCATTTCTGTATGACTAGGTCCATCATATCTTGGACTGTTTTTCCTCTAATTTCTTCCTCCCACTGCACTTCACCCAGATAGTCCCTTATCCTCATATAGTCCCCTTTCCTGTAGTCAGCTCTCCTTTCCCAGATCTGTGTGTGTCATATCTGTGTGTGTGTGTGTGTGGAGTGTGTGTTCATGTGTGTGTGTGTGTGTGTGTGTGTGTGTGTGTGTGTGTGTGTGTGTGTGGCTGTTGTGTGTGTGTGTGTGTTGTGTGTGTGTGTGTGTGTGTGTGTGTGTGTGTACTCACCTAGTTGTTCTCACCTAGTTGTGTTTGCGGGGGTTGAGCACTGGCTCTTTGGTCCCGCCTCTCAACTGTCAATCAACTGGTGTACAGATTCGTGAGCCTACTGGCTATATCATATCTACATTTTAAACTGTGTATGGAGTCAGCCTCCAACACATCTCTGCCCAATGCATTCCACCTGTTAACTACTCTGACACTGAAAAAGTTCTTTCTAACGTCCCTGTGGCTCATTTGGGTACTCAGTTTCCACCTGTGTTCCCTTGTTCGCGTACCGCCAGTGTTGAATAGTTTGTCCTTGTCTACCCTGTCAATTCCCCTGAGGATTTTGTAGGTAGTGATCATGTCTCCCCTCACTCTTCTGTCTTCCAGTGTCGTAAGGTTCATTTCCCGCAGCCTTTCCTCGTAACTCATGCCTCTTAGTTCTGCGACTAGTCTAGTGGTGTGTGTGTGTGTGTGTGTGTGTGTGTGTGTGTGTGTGTGTGTGTGTGTGTGTGTGTGTGTACTCACCTAGTTGTACTCACCTAGTTGTGCTTGCGGGGGTTGAGCTCTGGCTCTTTGGTCCCGCCTCTCAACCGTCAATCAACAGGTGTACAGGTTCCTGAGCCTATTGGGCTCTATCATATCTACACTTGAAACTGTGTATGGAGTCAGCCTCCACCACATTGCTTCCTAATGCATTCCATTTGTCATCCACTCTGACACAAAAAAAAAGTTCTTTCTAATATCTCTGTGGCTCATTTGGGCACTCAGTTTCCACCTGTGTCCCCTAGTGCGTGTGCCCCTTGTGTTAAATAGCCTATCTTTATCAACCCTGTCGATTCCCTTGAGAATCTTGAATGTGGTGATCATGTCCCCCCTAACTCTTCTGTCTTCCAACGAAGTGAGGTTCAATTCCCGTAGTCTCTCCTCGTAGCTCATACCTCTCAGCTCGGGTACTAGTCTGGCGGCAAACCTTTGAACCTTTTCCAGTTTAGTCTTATGCTTGACTAGATGTGGACTCCATGCTGGAGCCGCATACTCCAGGATTGGTCTGACATATGTGGTATATAATGTTCTGAAAGATTCCTTACACAAGTTTCTAAAGGCCGTTCTTATGTTAGCCAACCTGGCATATGCTGCTGATGTTATCCTCTTAATATGAGCTTCAGGGGACAGGTCTGGCGTGATATCAACCCCCAGGTCTTTCTCTCTCTCTGACTCTTGAAGTATTTTATCTCCCAAGTGATACCTTGTATCTGGTCTCCTGCTTCCTACTCTTATCTTCATTACATTACATTTACTTGGGTTAAACTCTAACATCCATTTGTTCCACCATTCCTGCAGCTTGTCCAGGTCTTCTTGAAGCCTCAAGCTGTCCTCCTCTGTTTTAATCCTTCTCATAATTTTGGCGTCTTCAGCAAACATTGAGAGGAATGAGTCTATACTCTCTGGGAGATCATTTACGTATATCAGAAACAGGATAGGTCCAAGCACAGAGCCCTGTGGGACTCCACTGGTGACTTCCCGCCATTCTGAGGTCTCACCCCTCACTATAACTCTCTGCTTCCTATTGCTTAGGTACTCCCTTATCCACTGGAGCGCCCTACCAGTTACTCCTGCCTGTTTCTCCAGCTTATGCATCAACCTTTTATGGGGTACTGTGTCAAAGGCTTTCCGACAGTCCAAAAAAATGCAGTCCGCCCATCCTTCTCTTTCTTGCTTAATCTTTGCCACCTGATCATAGAATTCTATCAAGCCTGTAAGGCAAGATTTACCCTCCCTGAACCCATGTTGATGGGTTGTCACGAAGTCTCTTCTCTCCAGATGTGTTACTAGGTTTTTTCTCACAATCTTCTCCATCACCTTGCATGGTATACAAGTTAAGGACACTGGCCTGTAGTTCAGTGCCTCTTGTCTGTCACCCTTTTTAAATATTGGTACTACATTAGCAGTCTTCCATACTTCTGGTAGGTGTCCCGTTTCCAGTGACCTACTATACACTATGGAGAGTGGCAAGCTAAGTGCTCCTGCACACTCTTTCAATACCCATGGTGAGATTCCATCCGGCCTAACAGCTTTTCTCACATCCAGCTCCAATAGGTGCTTCTTGACCTCATTTTTTGTAATTTCGAACCTTTCCAAGGTCACCTGGTTTGCTGCCACCCCTCCTAGCACCGTGACTTCTCCCTGTTCTATTGTAAAGACCTCCTGGAACCTTTTGTTGAGTTCTTCGCACACCTCTTTGTCATTCTCTGTGTACCTGTCCTCGCCCACCCTAAGTTTCATCACCTGTTCCTTCACTGTTGTCTTCCTCCTGATGTGACTGTGTAGTAGCTTTGGTTCGGTCTTAGCTTTATTAGCTATATCATTTTCATACCTTTTCTCAGCTGCTTTTCTCACACTAACATACTCGTTCCTGGTTCTCTGGTATCTCTCTCTACTTTCTGGTGTTATGTTATTATGGAAGTTCCTCCATGCCCTTTTGTTCAGCTCCTTTGCTTTCATACATTCCCTATTAAACCACGGATTCTTCCTTTGCTTCTCTGTTTTTCCTGTTGGGCTGGGACAAACCTGCTTACAGCCTCCTGACATTTTTGGGTGACATAGTCCATCATGTCTTGTACAGACTTGGTTCCGAGTTCTGTGTCCCAATGTATATCCCATAGGAATTTATTCATCTCCTCATAGTTTCCCTTTCGGTACGCCAGCCCTTTGTTTCCCAGTTCTTTTTTGGGGGTGATAATTCCTAGCTCAACCAGGTACTCAAAGCTCAATACACTATGATCACTCATTCCCAAGGGGGCTTCCAACTTAACTTCTGTTGTATCCGACTCATTTAGGGTAAATATCAGATCAAGCAAGGCTGGTTCATCCCCTCCTCTCGTTCTTGTCGGTCCCTTGACGTGTTGACTTAGAAAGTTTCTTGTACCCACATCCAGCATCTTAGCTCTCCATGTGTCTGGGCCTCCATGTGGGTCTCTGTTCCCTCAATCTATCTTTCCATGGTTGAAGTCTCCCATGATTAGTAGCCTGGATCCGTTCCTGCTAGCCACAGAAGCTGCTCTCTCTATTATATTGATGGTGGCCAAGTTGTTTCTATCATATTCCTGTCTGGGTCTTCTGACATTCGGTGGGGGGTTATATATGACTGCTACTAAATTTTTCTGTCCTCCAGTTGCTATGGTGCCTGATATGTAGTCACTGGAACCTTCACAGTTCTGAATTACCATCTCTTCGAAACGCCAACCTTCTCTTAGTAGCAAAGCTACACCACCTCCTCCTCTCCCTTCTCTCTCTTTCCTCACTACATAGTTGCCCTGTGGAAACACTGCGTTGGTTATGGTGTTTGTTAGCTCTGTTTCTGTGAGTGCTATTATGTCTGGGTTTTCTTCTAGTGCCCATTCTCCGAGTTCACTTGTTTTATTAGTAATACCATCTATGTTAGTGTACATTGCCTTGAAGCTCACTTTCTCCAGTTCATTTTCTTGTCCCTTTCTTGGCGAGCATTCTGCTGGTGTGGGAAGCTTTTCTGTAGGTGAGATGATCTGTGAGGTGGTTTGCAGGGTTTCAGGGGAGTTTGGGGTGAGGGGTGGGGGTTTCATGGAAGGGGGGACAGGTAGGGTGTGGGTTAAGGAGATAGGGGGGACATGGAGGATACGGGGTGAGGGGGGAGGAGGGATAGGGAGGGTATGGGATGAAGGGGGAGGGTGGACAGGGGGGAAAGGTGGGAGGGGGGACATGATGGGAATGGGGAAGGGATGACAGGGTAAGAATGGGTTGGGGGTGGAGGGAGGGTTGGGTGGGGGCAGGTAGGGTGAGGGGAAGGGAGGGTTTCTATGCAGAGGGGGGTGGTGGGGTTGCCCTCCCCTCTGGTGTTGCTGGGATGCTGGTTTTGGGTTCGCCTCTTGTCTCTAGGACGGTTGTGTTGGGGGCTGTGATTATCTGGTTTGCTTCTCCCTCCCTGCGCTTCCTCCTTGCCTCTGCTGCCCTGGCTCTCTCCTCCTTCGTCCTGTCCCTCTGCAGGAATACTTTCTTGTATCCCTCCACATGCTGCAGTCGACTCTTCCTTTCGAGAATATCCTCCTTTGTGGTTTCGTTTGTAAACACCACCTTTACAAGTCGGTTTCTGTCCTTGTTGTACCTGCACAACCTGAAAACCTTCCTAAACCTTGTGTGTGTGTGTGTGTGTGTGTGTGTGTGTGTGTGTGTGTGTGTGTGTGTGTGTGTGTGTGTGTGTGTGTGTGTGTGTTTACTAGTTGTATTTACTAGTTGTGTTTTTGCGGGGGTTGAGCTTTGCTCTTTCGGCCCGCCTCTCAACTGTCAATCAACTGTTTACTAACTACTTTTTTTTTTTTCTTTTTTTTTTCCCCCGCACCACACACACCACACACACACACACCCTAGGAAGCAGCCCGTGACAGCCGACTAACTCCCAGGTACCTATTTACTGCTAGGTAACAGGGGCACTTAGGGTGAAAGAAACTTTGCCCATTTGTTTCTGCCTCGTGCGGGAATCGAACCCGCGCCACAGAATTACGAATCCTGCTCGCTATCCACCAGGCTACGAGGCCCCCCCGTGTGTGTGTGTGTGTGTGTGTGTGTGTGTGTGTGTGTGTGTTTTGTTTGTAAATCACGAAAATTAACACATGATGAAGAATGTGACTGTCAGACCACGTAGGAAGGATTAAGACAAGAATTTCCTTAAGTACTTTCGTATTTAATAAAACATTTTGTGAAGGATGGATTTACAGATGGATTGATTGATTGATGAAGGTAAAGCTACCCAAGAGGTGGCACGAACATGAATAGCCCGTAAGTGGTAGAATTATTTTAGTAAAATTATACAGTGTGCTGAGGTCGCATTTAAATAGTCAGGTTCCTATCGCGGGGGAGGATACTGCTTGACAGTATTTATGAGGGTGTCCAGCTGCTGGACTCCTTTTCTGACCAGAAGAGTGGCAGTGCTGATGGCTTCAGGGTGGTTACTGCAAGATTCAGGGACTCTGAAAGCTCTTCTAAGGTCGTTGGTTGCTTGACATTCTAGGAGTTAGTGAAGTAGCCACTACTTCACTATCTCCTGGAATGTTAAATTTTATGTGTGGTGAAGTTGTATATTTCATAAGTGGTATACTATACTATACTTACTGATAGTCGTAGCTCCAATATGCCGGATTTCTGTGATTGTATGACAGAAGATACATTCTGTCCGTCTGGGTTTACCAATCTCCAAGTTGCATCTGTAACCTAGACGTAGTCTATATAACCGAACTGCTATTTCCCTCTGGATTCCTTTTGGGATATTTAACCTTTCTAGCTTAGTGGCCTGAAGATACCATATTTTAGAGAGCAAACCTTCTGATCCTCTCTGGTGTAGATGGGCTTTGTTGAGGTGTGAGAGTTTTTTGGTGAAGGTGTGTTTTATATACTCTAGGCTGGGTTCGATTGTTTTATGTATCACTGAATGACGAGTTGCCAATTTAGCAATTTCATCGGCTTTATCATTTAATGGGATTCCAACATGGGATGGGATCCTGTTTAGGGTGATGTGGAGTCTTTTGCCTTTCGCTACTGCTCCAAGATACAAAATGATGGTAATTATTTTCACGTTGTCTTTCCACTGTTTTTTTTCCTAATATTTGAAGTGCAGCTTTTGAGTCTGTGTATACGTTTGCATTTTGAGTGTTTTGTGCAGTCATATATGCGATTGTCTGTTGTATGGCAAACATCTCAGTTTGGGTTGATGATACTAATCCGCCAAGTCTTTAATATTCCGGCTGGCTGTCCGTGCAAAGAGCAGCGCCACCACTCTCATATTCTGTGTACACCGATCCCTCTGCGAAGATGTGGGTGGCTCCTGCTACTGCAATGCTGCACATTTGCTTTTCTAAGATGCGCCTTAGGAGTGTTGGATCATAGGCAGCCTTTTTCATCGGGAGACCTTCTATCACTATTTTTAAGGTAGGCTCTTTCCACGGTGGGGAACAAGTGTAGTTTGGGTGTGGTTGATCACCCGCCCTCTATCAAAAATCATTTGTTTTTTAATTGTAGTCTGCTTAGGACTTTTCCCGCTCTGGCAGCCCAAGAGTTTCTGTTGTTTTGACCAGTTCAACCACCAAGTCCTGCCGTACTGGGATTGGATCACGGGAAATAATTATCTTACTGATAATTGTAGCTGTTTTTTGAGATATTCTTTCTTGAAGAGAGGGCAAACCAGTTTCCAGTCTGTTTCAAGCCTGGTTCACATCGGGGCTCCCAGGGCAGCTCTCATAGCATTGTTTTGGGCAACTTCAAACTTTTTCCATCGTTGTTGTGATAGTCTTGTGAGTGCAGGTGCGACATAGTCGATCACTGATCTGACTGCCTGTACATAATATGTGGGAAGGATTTGCAGATTGGCTCTTCCAGAGAGGGAAGTTAGCGACCCGAGGATTGCCGTCCAGGCCGCACTTCTCGCTCTCAAGCAAGTAACCTCAGCATTAAAATTGATGTGTGTGTGTGTGTGTGTCCAGGATTATTCCTAGATACCGATAAGTGGCCACCAATTCAATTGGTTGACCCTGTACTGTGAGTTGGATGCTGGGCTTCACTATTTTTATGGGTATGCCGTTTGTCTTTGTGGGGTTGAGTTTGATACCAATCTGCATTGCCTCTTCACTGATGCAATCAAAGCATTTGGGTGCAAGGTGCGCCGCATCCCTTCCTTTTATGCTGATGACAAAGTCGTCCGCGTAGTTTAGCAGCCTGCAGTGATATGGGTGTTCAGCCTCATTATTCTTTCTATTAAACAGTTGAGGAGAAGGGGGCTGAGAATGCCTCTTTGCGGTGTACCATTTTCATGTATGTTTTATTCAGAAACTGTACCATGGATTTTCACTCTTGCTTTTCTATTTATAAGACAGTTTTTGGTCCAGGAGAACGGTTGCCCTTGATCTCTTTGTCGTTGAGGCAGCAGAGAATAGCTGGGGAGCTAGCCAGTTCAAAGGCTTTCTTCGAGATCCAGGAATATCAGGATTCCTGGTATGTCATTCAAGTGGGCTAACAGAGAGGTAATACATTCCATTGTGCCAACTCCCTTTCGATAGGCCTACATATCCTGGTCCAGTTTAGGAATTTTCTAACTCATGTCTATTGAGTGCTATTCTGTCAGGCTTCACAGCTTTGGAGAGAGATGGACCTTGGATTAGTTGGATATTTGGGTTTTGGGATCGGCACTATGTCTGCCCTACTCCAGGCTGTAGGTTTACTTTGAGAAGACGAGGCTAAATTAATTAACCTAAGTTATGCAGCGTCTCCCTTTGAGTCGAGGTTCCTAACATTGCATAGGTTATTTTGTCGTCTCAAGGGAATGAATCCTTGGAGATTTTCTTAGCCCGTTTGAGTTCATCCAGTGTGATAGGGGTCTTAGTGGCAGTGACTTCTGCACGTGCTGTAAGGATTCTGTGCCAACACTCTTTCTCTAATCCTTTCTGCACTGCTAATACATCTAGTGGAAGCTGATTACTGGCTGAACTTTCTGCAAATTTGGTTGTCTGTACTTCGGCTTCCTGTTGAGGATCCTTAGGATGTGGTGCCTTAGGTGTTATATTTCCTTTGGCCCGGTGGATTTGCTGCCACACCTCTCCAAGAGAGGTGTGTTCATTTAGATGTGAACACCAATCTCGTCACTTTTGTTCTTTGATTATCCTGGTCTTTTGATGCACATGTTCTTTGACCTAACAGAGTAGGATCCTGTTGCAGTCACTTGGCTCCTTTTTGTACAGCTTCCTTGTGCCGTTTAGTCTATGATTGAGTTCTTTGACACGTTCGCAATAGTATCAGTGATATTTGTGGTGTCTGGTGGACTGATTTTCAATGGAATTGAGTGGATGGCTGCACTTTGAATCACGTTGACAAAATTTTGTTCTTCCTGAATAATGTCTTCGAGAACAAAATAGTTTGTATGCCACTCTGAGATGACGTTTTGAAATCGGTCCCATTTTGTTAAAGCGAAGTTCCAAGCTTCCGGTGGAGGTGGAGGTGGAAATTCCGACAACAATTACTAACCCCTCACATACCTAACTAAAAATGGTCATGTCAGGTTATTACTAACAATATTAATATTAGTAACTCTGTCAAAGCAAGAGTACTGTCAAATTCTCTGGCAACAGTGGGAAGTTATTGCGTAAGTTAAGCAGGCCAGCACCTCATATTTCCCTTTATGAAATTTTAATATTTAATTTTTTAGGTTGAAATACTTATAAAGTACTGTATTCATTAAAAACTGAAAATAATATTAAATAATATATAAATGAGTTCTTCCTCTCCTAGCTGATAATTAAGTTAGCTAAAACTGGGCACGTCTAGAATGTATGAGAGGAAGGAGGACGGGCACGCTAGGGAAGGCATCAGGAGGCACATGGTTCTAGAGACGTACCGCGGCTCGCTATATAAGACGCCATACTTGTGCTCACCATAGGTAGCCGAGGACATGCCTGAGCGAGTCCTGCAGATCTTCCACAAACATAGGAAGTGCTCTTTACCTGTCTGTAATTTAAACTAAGTGATCACAAGCGCTATCGTACTAGGGGTTAGGCTATGAGCTACCCAAACAAAACGGGTCAGCATTCATTGCCAAATTAATCCTCTCCCTCTGCTCATATGACCCTAGGTTTTGTTATGAGTATTACTGTGTATTTTTTTACAGGTTGCCTCGAGGAAGTGGAGGTAGCAGCCACGAACTCTTTCCTACCCAGATGTGTCTGGACGCCCACAACATTTGAGCATTCTCTCTGTGGCTCATTAGTTCAGGACGGTTGTATGACTGGAGAATCTACTGATAGCTAAGCTGCAGTTTTTTGTGTACAGTACTAATATTTAATAGCAAACTAACCCAGATAATAATTTAGTAGTTTATTGTTATTTTCATTAACTTAGGATATATGCAACGTATATAACCTCCCCCCCCCACCAAAAAAAAAAAATTGTAGAGTAGATAACACCTAGTAGTTGAATTAAATTTCATACAGTCCAGTAAGTAATATCAAGTAAATTTGATTTTAATTAATTTATTTATATATTATGATTACCTGCTGGGAAATTCCCCGCAGGCGGGGGGGAGGGGAGGGGCGGTAAATTCAACTTTACATCAATTTGGACCCCATAGTGGTCGCTTGTGAGTGTGGGTTCAACTGGCTATGTTGCTGCATCTCTGAGGGAGGCTGAAACGAAGGTCAGGTCTAATCTACCTCCTTGGATGTGGGTGGGTTCATTCTTGTTTAGGATTTGGACTTCTGGTAGCTGGTCTAGTAGATGTAGTTTGTGAATGCCGGCCTCATTTGTTATGTTCGAACCCAGTGCCAAACGATGATGGGCATTGAAAACACCACAAATTATTGTGTTTGATGTAGTCGCGTGTCCAAATAACACAGAGATCCATTTCAGCATGTGGAGACCTGTACACATTAAACACTTCAAGTTTGTCTTGTCTTAGCTCAATGGATACTCCCATTACCTTTGTCCCTGCTCCACAATCGGGTGGGCTGGTTATGAGCGTGGAGATCAGGTCACATTTCACATAGATGGCACATCTTCTGGATTGCCCGTTAATGCATGGAAGGAAGAAGCCTCGATAGCCTAAGATTTTATGTTCTATTCCGTCTCGAAGCAAGCTCTCCTGTAGTATCAGGATGACAATACCTTTGGTTGCTGCTATGCATTGCAAGTGTAGCAATTTTGTGCACAGACTTGTGCATTCCATCGCAGGATCTTTAGTCCTCTTGATTGTGGGAACTTCCAGATATTACCTTTGTATCCATGGAGTCAGATGAACTCGCCATGAAAGTTGAAATTAGAGATGAGGATCTTGGTGTACTTGAAACTGATTCATCAAGATCGCTTTCAGAAGTACCGAACTCTACAAGTTTTTATGAAAATGTTTCCTGCCCCTGAGTGAGGATATTGTTTTTTGGAATTTCTTGAGCTTGTCCCCTATTGTCTTTCGAGTCTCTGTGGTTTGCTTCATACTGTGTTTCGATAGCACACTTTCGACTAATTCCGTGACCATCGCCTTAAGCACTGCCTAGAGGGTGTCCAGTTGCGCAGGAGGACAACTTACTGCTGTGCTGGTTTGGGGCCTGTTTATTCTTTCGCCCTTACCAGTGGAAACATGGACACTCTTGCTTTCAATTCCGCCAGTGGGCTTACTGGATGCAATGAGCGAGCGATTACATTGAACAATTTTCTTCTGGCCCCCCAGCCATCCCTCTGTCCTGGACGGAGGCCTTTACACCCTCCTCCATGGCCGCTAGTGTAGGGCCATGTGCCCCCTCCACCTGGTTTAGTCATGGTAAACTCCACGCTGTTTTTGTGGGCAGGGAGCAGGTATATATTTTGGTTGACACTTCTGTTCTGCTGTACACGTGGGGGGGGGGGGGGGTCATTTGGATCCTTTTAAGCTTTTCGGGGCATCTTAAGTTACAGGCTGATTAGCCTTGTGTCTATCAAGGCATATTTTCCTGTCGTGGGGCTGGCTACCGTCTCCACACCTCACTACCCACATGTGTCAGTTAGTTCTCACAGTCTATATTTCCATGGTTAAAGTTTCCCATGATAAACAGATAGGATCAGTTTCAGTATGAGACAGAGGCTGCCCTTTCAATTATTGTAGTAACTGCCACGTTGTTAATGTCAAACTGTTGTCTGGTTTTCTGGCACTTAATGTAAGGATATATATCACTGCTACTACTATTTTTTATCCTCGCATCATCACGATGCCTGTTATGTAGTCTCTAAACCCCTTGCAGCCCGGAATAACCATCTCCTCGAAACTCCAATAATTTCTTATAAGTAGGGCCACTCTTCCTCTTCATCTCCTTTCCTCTTTTCCTTATTACAGTGTTATCCTGGGGAAACACCGCATTTGTTATATCTGACAATTTCGTTTCAGTCAGTGCTATCACATCCAAGATGTCCTCTTGTGCTCTTTCCCCATGTTCACTTTTTTGTTTGTAGTCACATCTATGTTTGAGTACATTACTTAGTAGCTGACTCTCTTCTGTTCAGTCTCAGTTACCTTTGGTGTCCTAAGGGGTGAGGGGAGAAGAAAGGATCTGAAATGGGAAGGCAGGGAGGATCATGGGTGGGGGAGCCTGGGTGGGTCTGGGATTGGAGGGTGGCATGGGATGCACGTGTGAGTGTTTGTATGAATGACTATATATAAAGGTCTAATAATTTATTCACTCTCAAATTTGACACAAAAAGTGAAATATTACGTGAAGTTGAGCTTGGCAGCAAAAGTGTGGATGATTCGAGCATCAATGCAATCTATATACTCCACAGCAGTTCCCGGGGTCTCGCTGGCTCTCACGTAGTCGACGTAAGGGAAGTACTGCATAGCTGTTGCTATTCTCAGCTTGGTGCCCATGAAATCTTGAAAGTTTTCTGGTAATGCGAGATTTGTAGTTATTAGTAAATGGAATGTATGAAGTATGCATAGCGAAGCAGACAAGAATAAACTATGATGCAGGTTCTTTCAGTTATATCAAACAGAGAATGAGGAGAAATGTTGTTCTATGAAAATTTAGTTAGGTGAAATAACCGCTAATGACAAAAAACTACTTAGCCTCCTTAATAAGTACCATTACTCAATATTTACTAGACTAGAACGTCATAATTGTCCTGTATCACGTCTTTTGTTGTTGGTGCTTGTACTCTGTCACGGCCTGGCCCTTAACATCCTGTCATGTGTGTGACCGTGCCCCGGGGCTAGTACTCTGTCACGGCCTGGCCCTTAACATCCTGTCATGTGTGTGACCGTGCCCCGGGGCTAGTACTCTGTCACGGCCTGGCCCTTAACATCCTGTCATGTGTGTGCCCCGGGGCTAGTACTCTGTCACGGCCTGGCCCTTAACATCCTGTCATGTGTGTGACCGTGCCCCGGGGCTAGTACTCTGTCACCCTTAACATCCTGTCATGTGTGTGACCGTGCCCCGGGGCTAGTACTCTGTCACGGCCTGGCCCTTAACATCCTGTCATGTGTGTGACCGTGCCCCGGGGCTAGTACTCTGTCACGGCCTGGCCCTTAACATCCTGCCATGTGTGTGACCGTGCCCCGGGGCTAGTACTCTGTCACGGCCTGGCCCTTAACATCCTGTCATGTGTGTGACCGTGCCCCGGGGCTAGTACTCTGTCACGGCCTGGCCCTTAACATCCTGTCATGTGTGTGACCGTGCCCCGGGGCTAGTACTCTGTCACGGCCTGGCCCTAACATCCTGTCATGTGTGTGACCGTGCCCCGGGGCTAGTACTCTGTCACGGCCTGGCCCTTAACATCCTATCATGTGTGTGACCGTGCCCCGGGGCTAGTACTGGCTTAACATCCTGTCATGTGTGTGACCGTGCCCCGGGGCTAGTACTCTGTCACGGCCTGGCCCTTAACATCCTGTCATGTGTGTGACCGTGCCCCGGGGCTAGTACTCTGTCACGGCCTGGCCCTTAACATCCTGTCATGTGTGTGACCGTGCCCCGGGGCTAGTACTCTGTCACGGCCTGGCCCTTAACATCCTGTCATCATGTGTGTGACCGTGCCCCGGGGCTAGTACTCTGTCACGGCCTGGCCCTTAACATCCTGTCATGTGTGTGACCGTGCCCCGGGGCTAGTACTCTGTCACGGCCTGGCCCTTAACATCCTGTCATGTGTGTGACCGTGCCCCGGGGCTAGTACTCTGTCACGGCCTGGCCCTTAACATCCTGTCATGTGTGTGACCGTGCCCCGGGGCTAGTACTCTGTCACGGCCTGGCCCTTAACATCCTATCATATGTGTGACCGTGCCCCGGGGCTAGTACTCTGTCACGGCCTGGCCCTTAACATCCTGTCATGTGTGTGACCGTGCCCCGGGGCTAGTACTCTGTCACGGCCTGGCCCTTAGCATCCTATCATGTGTGTGACCGTGCCCAGGGGCTGGTACTCTGTCACGGCCTGGCCCTTAACATCCTGTCATGTGTGTGACCGTGCCCCGGGGCTAGTACTCTGTCACGGCCTGGCCCTTAACATCCTATCATGTGTGTGACCGTGCCCCGGGGCTAGTACTCTGTTACGGCCTGGCCCTTAACATCCTGTCATGTGTGTAGCCATGCCCCGGGGCTAGTAGTCTGTCACGGCCTGGCCCTTAACATCCTGTCATGTGTGTGACCGTGCCCCGGGGCTAGTACTCTGTCACGGCCTGGCCCTTAACATCCTGTCATGTGTGTGACCGTGCCCCGGGGCTAGTACTCTGTCAAGGCCTGGCCCTTAACATCCTATCATGTGTGTGACCGTGCCCCGGGGCTAGTACTCTGTCACGGCCTGGCCCTTAACATCCTGTCATGTGTGTAGCCATGCCCCGGGGCTAGTAGTCTGTCACGGCCTGGCCCTTAACATCCTGTCATGTGTGTGACCGTGCCCCGGGGCTAGTACTCTGTCACGGCCTGGCCCTTAACATCCTGTCATGTGTGTGACCGTGCCCCGGGGCTAGTACTCTGTCACGGCCTGGCCCTTAACATCCTATCATGTGTGTGACCGTGCCCCGGGGCTAGTACTCTGTCACGGCCTGGCCCTTAACATCCTGTCATGTGTGTGACCGTGCCCCGGGGCTAGTACTCTGTCACGGCCTGGCCCTTAGCATCCTATCAATGTGTGACCGTGCCCCGGGGCTGGTACTCTGTCACGGCCTGGCCCTTAACATCCTGTCATGTGTGTGACCGTGCCCCGGGGCTAGTACTCTGTCACGGCCTGGCCCTTAACATCCTATCATGTGTGTGACCGTGCCCCGGGGCTAGTACTCTGTCACGGCCTGGCCCTTAACATCCTGTCATGTGTGTAGCCGTGCCCCGGGGCTAGTAGTCTGTCACGGCCTGGCCCTTAACATCCTGTCATGTGTGTGACCGTGCCCCGGGGCTAGTACTCTGTCACGGCCTGGCCCTTAACATCCTGTCATGTGTGTGACCGTGCCCCGGGGCTAGTACTCTGTCACGGCCTGGCCCTTAACATCCTGTCATGTGTGTAGCCGTGCCCCGGGGCTGGTACTCTGTCACGGCCTGGCCCTTAACATCCTGTCATGTGTGTGACCGTGCCCCGGGGCTAGTACTCTGTCACGGCCTGGCCCTTAACATCCTGTCATGTGTGTGACCGTGCCCCGGGGCTAGTACTCTGTCACGGCCTGGCCCTTAACATCCTGTCATGTGTGTAGCCGTGCCCCGGGGCTAGTACTCTGTCACGGCCTGGCCCTTAACATCCTGTCATGTGTGTGACCGTGCCCCGGGGCTAGTACTCTGTCACGGCCTGGCCCTTAACATCCTGTCATGTGTGTAGCCGTGCCCCGGGGCTAGTAGTCTGTCACGGCCTGGCCCTTAACATCCTGTCATGTGTGTAACCGTGCCCCGGGGCTAGTAGTCTGTCACGGCCTGGCCCTTAACATCCTGTCATGTGTGTAGCCGTGCCCCGGGGCTAGTACTCTGTCACGGCCTGGCCCTTAACATCCTGTCATGTGTGTAGCCGTGCCCCGGGGCTGGTACTCTGGTCATATGATTAGATACACGTGTTGGTCAAGGGAGGTATGGTTGATATTACCCTGCTGGTGATGCTCGGGGACATCCCCCAAGGGAGCATAGACACATCTAGGTCGGGTGACAAAAAAGGTATATATAAATACATGACTTCATATAACAAGGTCAATTATTCAGGGAAAACTCCCCGTATTTTTCATAGATCCTCGTCCCTATATATTATTATCAGTTACCAATATGTCTTAACATTCACAAATACTTTGGTGTGGTAATCGTAGGTTTAAGGAGTGAAATGAGAACACATGAAATCATTTGTAACAAACACATATTAATATATTAGGAGCTGTGGACTCTATATATCCCCCACTCAGTAGTTCCTCCAAATACTCTAGGTTCTCCTTCTACTTAAATGAATACAACATTGTAGTTTATCTGAATATCCGGGTGAGTGTTACCCTCTAACATCAGGACCGTCAGTTAACGCCGTCCCCTCCGCCATGTTCCTCTACTGGCCACCGAGCCTGCCGCCTCACCCTCCCCTTGATACCAGATCTTCCATCATTAATGATTAATCTGTAATATTCCCATTTAACCTTACTCCAATGCAACCGGGAGTACCGGTTGCATTAGAGTACGGTTAAATGGGGCTTAAATACGGTTAGAACGGAATATATATGGTTAGTAGAGTACGGTTAAATTAAGTACCGGGAGTCATATAGACTCCCGGTACTAGTTTCATGGGCGGAGTGATATCAGCGACCCACGGCCTCCCAGCAGCCAACTGCCTCCAGAAACATATACAAACTCGCCTGTTTTCCTATATAGCCTTTGTCTCTTTAGCCAAATTGCTACATAAACTGTCTACACACAAAACATCTCTTACTGGAGACAAGGTTCATAACATCCTACACCAACATCTATTGTATAGAGGATTTATGAATAGTATGGAGTATATACAATCTGAAGTGTAGATGGTATAGAGGACAAGTCGAATTGTTTTCTTTCATCAGTGAGGAAATTGCTAAACGGGAAATAATAATCCAATAAACTTGTATAGCCAGAATGAATGATTACCATTGTTCTTAAAGAATGCTAAGAGTTTTATTTGATTATTCATTAGAGTCTAGCAGTTTTCAAATACTGCAAGGTTGCAAATGTTGTGCCAATTTTTAATAAAAACTAAAAGGAGCATCGAACTATCCTCCAATTTGCTTAGAGTCTATTGGAAGAAAACAGTTTGAATCGATTACTGTAATTGTCATTTGTTTACATCATCAACCCGTCCTCTTAAAAATAACGTCGCTTTTCTCTCGTGTGCTCACTGTCGCCAATTTGAAATGAAATCGGCTCACGAAAGTGTTGTACTGTCCCGTCTTCTGTTTGGATCCTCCCGCTTACTCGGTAAGGTTAGGAGATGAAACTTTCAATAAACGTTTTTCATGACGTTCTGAAACCTTAGGAAAATTTCCTACCGTCCTAACCATCCAGAGGACTCTTACTGTTTTGGAAAAAGAAATCCAAAATTTATTTTCAATTTTTTTCATTTTCATATTACGTCCATTTTCAGCCATACGGGCAAACGGCCAAATTCAGACGTAATTTGTCAGAGGACAGATAGCAGTTTAATAAAGACATCAAACCATGGTGTTACTAAGTTTCGCTTGTGAAAATTTACCCTCATTGTATTCCAGTATTTTTTAAACAGTCGATTGCTATGTTTTTATCGTGACTTTACAAGAGCCTTTGATTTTGAGCCTAACAAAAGACACTGAAAGAGTGTTTAGGAGTCTACCATAAGAGTTAGATTAAAGCCTTGATATGTCAAATACAATAGAGAGTTATCATAAATGGGAAGAGTGAGCATATGAAGCCGTTGTCTGTGGAGTGCCTCAGGGCTCTGTCCTGGAACCTCAGTTGTTAGCATATACATAATATAAGCAAATAACGTACTGAACAGCAACACTTTGAATATATGCAAGCGATTCAGAAATAAGGAAATAATGATAATGGATGCAAGATTGGCATCTGCAGCATTTATCCAGACCTTTTTTTAATCTAAACTAATGCAATTTATATCCATTGTTTAATGCACGTTTTGTGAAGCTATTGATGTAACCTTTTTTTTTGTTATAAGGCCTCTGACATACACTTTTAATCATTTATATACTTCAGTTATGTCATTCTTGACTCTTCATCATTCTTGTGAATGTTAGTTGACTTTTTAATATATTTTTTCACGTGGAAAGTTTCCTATTTCTGGGGGATACCTTTATAAATCTTCCCTTTAACCCTTCATGTGAATTTATGCCAATTATATATTGTGATAACCAAAATATACTAAATGAGGCCTAAGCAATGTTACATAAAGCTTAAAAATATTAGAAGTTTCATTGCAAATGCTTCAAGAAATAAACTATAGTATGGTATCTTATTCATTCCATATATTTCTGCATTGCTTTTTTTGGGCTTAAAATCCCAACTAGTCAGATCAATTCATATCAAATGAGAAACTTTATTTAAATATGGTAGTACATTTATAACTGTCAAACAGTAATTACAAAAGAGTTACAGCAGAGCATGTAGACATTCTCATTATCAAAATCAGTAATTTAATTAGTAATAACTTATGAAAAATATTTCAATGCCGGCTATCCTAACATAGCAATCTAAATAAAAAAAAAATACATTTTAGTCATAAAGTAAGTGACATTTAGGTAAGAATTACAAAGATGATATATTGTAAAGACATAATTCATATTACAAAATTATTATGATGTGACGATAAGCAGTAGAGCTAATATAAAGTAAATAACCCCATGATGTTGTATATACTTGCATCCTCGGCATTCTACATCTGCAGATTTTGGGGCTACTGGGGGCTCACACCCCTCCAGGGCTACCCTGGGGCTAACACTTCTCCAGGGCTACCCTGTGGCTCACACCCCTCCAAGGCTACCCTGTGGCTCACACCCCTCCAGGTCTACCTCGTGATAACACCTAACACCTCTTTAAACACGCAGCTCATGTAGCATCGATCTGACTGCAGCTGAACTGAAAATGCTTTCAATAATCCATCTCTCCGTGACATTAACACATTAATCGTTGCAATTATCCATCTGGTAGTCTCTCTGCTTTCCCTTCTGAAGAGTTGTTATTTTGTCCTGAAGACCCGCTATCACATTATGAATATCATTCATTCTTAAGTTTCCAGTATCTCTGGAAAAGTAGGATTAACTAGTGATGAGCGAGAGCCTGAAGAAAAGAGATGATAAAGTTTACTGGATGAGTGATTCCCTTCAGACAAAATTTTATCATTCGTTTGTGAATTATTTTATCAATTTTGTGTGTGGGCATCAGGCCAGGCCATCAGGCCAGGTAGGAGATGGAAATGATTGCGAGGATAGACACAAGATATGTGAAGAACATTCTCCCCATTCATTATTAAGTTTACCAAGGAAATCATTTTGTAGGTCCACTATAGTTCACACCCATATAAGCTTAGCCGTTTACTGTAGCATTATTTTTCTTTTGACCAGTTATCAAGATGACCAAATTCGCTTATGATGACATTTGTTCTGACAGTAAGGTCTCTAACTTCATGAGATTTAAAAGTGATCCACTTTGAGGATATAATATTTCCTAGATGCTTTTCAGATTACTTTACTATAATCTCTCTGCCAATTAATTTTAGATTGGGATCTCGATAAAACGATTCCTGTTGAGTTTAAAGCAAATACAGCACACTTTGCCGGATTGAACGTTTTGTTGTATTCTGCCTGGGATCTTTCACATATTTCTATCAAATGTTTTAATGGTCTTTCGTTGGTGCGATTAGAGCTAGATCATGACCATAACAGAAACATTGGCCTTAATACTTCCTATGCAACAAACAGCTGTTCTGTCTCATGTTATTATTGCCGTCTCGTTTGGCGCCTTTCTCGGCATCTCCTTGTTTTACTAGATGGACCAGAGAACATTGCTTTCCAGTAAATCCTGAAAATGTGTGGTAATCTGAATGAAAAACACATAGGAATTTTCTTGCAGATTTCAGGAAAATCGCATTGAAAAGAGAGGGGGTAGTACTGGGTTACAGGCTTAGCTTAATCCTATCCAAACGAACCTAAGTTTGTCCCAATCCACAAAACATTACGCTTTTAACTGTGGGTGAGACTAGCCCAAAACGTCTGACCTTTAGCCTGGGACAACGAACAGACAAGCAAAGACATTATCATATAGAAATACATTTCTTCTTTAATTTCGTTTTAAATGACAATATTTGATAATTTTTGTACACATATTTATAACGTCAAAAAGTGATTTACATAATAATATCCACCATATCACATGCATTAACCTTCCAGTGGCTTGTTATATATTGGAGTTGATAGCCCACTTCACACACAGCTTCCCTGTGTCATTTCAAAATTTTCTGCTTTCAACAGCAACCCTATTGTGCATTAATTGTGTTCATAGAGTGTTATTAGCAAATTTGATGTTCAGAGAAGAAAGAAATTCTTGTTTTTCGAGCAGTTAAGGACTTGCACAATAGAATTTTTTTAAATTTCTCCAGGCCTTACATTAAAGTTTGTTTCCAGTATTGAAATTTGTATGTTACCATAGCATGTTCACCATTTAACTGTTACTCACATATACCTGCATCTAGATTTTACCAGTTGGTTTTAGTGCTAAAACCATATTTCCTGCATTACCACATGTTGAATGTTGAATTATTTTTTTGAAAATTGTAATTACACTTTCCAGTTTTTCTAATCTAATTTGTTGTGCTTAGCCTGGTTCAATTAAAGACATAAATCGAATTTCAAGTTCTATCCATACCAGATTGCTAATTTAATTCACGATTTTGCTTGTTTTACAATTATTCTGTTGACTAACTACAATTTAAATTTATTTTTATTTTTTGAGCCATGTATTTACTTGACCCACGATTGATATTTTGATTGTTTTTAGTTTTGTGCATTCTATTTTTCATGCCTATTGCGCTTAATTATAATTTACTATCAAACATAAATTTCACAATATTGACAACACCTGCCACTGTTGCAACTCCTCCTGACTCAACTGCAGCAGTTGCTACTACTGATTTCCAGTGTTCTGCACAGGAAATGGTTATCCCACTTTTTGCTGGTGAATCCCACTTATTAGAAACATGGTTTAGCATAGTTGAAGCGCAGACCAAAGCTAGCTATTCCAAGCTTTCTGATGGTGTTTATTTAGCATTCGCTAGCCCGTCTATTTGCATCACTAAAGGTGATGCTTGTGTAGTTATAGATGAGAAATCCATTGTTAGTCTCCAGTCATGGGAAACATTCAAAGGTTTTTTCCGTCGTCGGTTCGTTAACAAAGGTGACCAGAAACCGTACAGATTAGTTAAGAACATTGCTAATGCCACAATGCAACTTGGTGAGTCCTATAAAGTGTTTACCAGCCGATTGAACCAGTATTTGTATGCCTTAGAGACTACTATGTTGAGTTCATCATGGGTGGATGAAAACAAAACACTGACCCCACTGGCAATGGCCAAAATGATAGCATTTGGGACTTTAATGCATTTTGCCCCAGAACACACTAAACCTATCCTAGAACAGCAAAATTTAGGATAGCACGAAATTGGTGAAGTGTTTGAGACCATGAATAATGCTGCAGACAAGTTAGCTCCCCAAAATAACTTGCTTGTTGCAAGTGGCCAACTGTTGCCACCCCGCTGATACTCATACTGGATCTTGGTCGCAGAACCGCATCAATGGTCGTAGCCAACAGTCAAATTCTCCTCCTCATTAGTTACCGAGATACTCGAGATCACGATCACCCGCTCCCTCATATTGGCATAGTGGAAAGACCAACCACCTGGCGATGATCTAGGTCCGCACCTAGATCATCACCCCCTAGAAAATTGTCTTGGTCTCCTCGTCATTCTAATAACTATAGGCTCCCATATTTTAAGTACCATAAACAAGTTGGTCACCACAGTGCAGATTGTAGAGCTCAGCAAAGGACATCCCCACCTCATAGCTCCCATGGTCAGTCTTGGCGAGGCGCACAGCGTCCAAAACATTATCAGAACTCGCAAAAACTACAATAATCAGCTCAGCTATACTATTCGGTCAAATTATAATATTCGGTGACAGAATGCTGGAGCTCAGAATGTTCACTCCACGTCGTTGGGAAACTCCCAAAGCCAACCTCTAACCAATTCAAGTTAGCCAGTCCTAGTGCCTTCCCTGTGTACTCAGTAGCTACCCAAAATAGATTTGAACACTTGACAGAGGAGGACACTAATACTAGACCAGTTGTAGATGTTGACAGAACCACAGTGAATTTGACCCAAACCAGACACAAACAACCTAGGCACCATAAGTCACAAGTAGTAAACTGTACAGTTTCAAGTGATGGTCCTCTCGTATCTGCTATTGTCCATGGTAGAGTTTTAAAAGTCTTTTTCGACTCAGGTGCAAAGATCAATAATGTCAGCCTTCAGCTCCGATATTGCAAGTAAGGAGCCTGTTCCAGTAAGAAAGTCACACATACCTTGTTTGAATGGTGTCTCAGGAAATAAAGTATAAGTTAGCGGGAAATTAACCTCCCACTCAAGTTAAAGGACATCACGATATCTATAACATGCCTAGTTGTTGACAGTATCCTTTTTCCTGGTCACATTTTCTTTGGTTTGTACACTATGATTAATAAAGATATTGCATTGTTTCCCCAAAGCGAAAATGTCCAAAGAGCTGGCAAGCAGGGATGGAAGAGGCACGGATAGGATTAAGGAAAACATGAAGGAGGATTAGGAGGTTGGGAGGAGAGTGGGATGGACAGGGTAGTGGCCTAACCACTTTGGCTTGGGGAGTGATTATGAAGTGATATGAGTTGATATGTGTATTGATAAGGGGGCAAGGCTGTGCTCATAAATGATGGTGATGATGATTCTTTTTTTTTATAAATGATTGAATGATTGCTGGCTGCCAGTAACAGCAAGCTGTAGCTGTTGCACAACAGGAGGAGAGAAGTTGCCATGCGAGGACAGAGTTCTAGTCTTGGTGCTGCATCCGTAGAGCAGTGCTGTGGTGACTTGTAAATGTATTGTTGGTATAGGATCTTGTAGGTGATGTATACAGTGAAATTGTCCTGGTTGGTAGAGGTATTGGTGACTGATGTTGACTTGTTAGTTCATAGCTCGTTCTTGTTAGGTGTATAAAGGATCAGGAGGTTCCCATTCATCGTCCTCCTCACGTGGTAGGTTACTAAGTATTCTGGGCTGAGGGTAATTCCTGTTGTGGATGTACCGCCTGACTTTTTGCTGTAGTGACATCCTCCTTGTTCTGTAAGGCTGGTCTCGTATTTCATAGTTGGTAGGTTGTTGTAAACCGTAAAGGGATCGTCACGATTTGGTAGGTAGGTTTACTTCATTACGCTACACAAGCGTAATTCCCCATTGTTGGAAAATTAGTATCAAGGACCACGTCATACCCTTGTGTAGCATTTATCGACAAGGTCATGACTTCTGCCTTCAAAAAGATAATGTTAATTTTGTCGACAGACGACTTGCTAGCGTAAGTTTGTCAGATCCTTATCGCAGAAGCATACCCGAGAAAACAGGTACTCAACTGAAGCATCGTAGGTGTGCAGTTGCTCAGGAGAGTGAATATCTCCTCCTAACTGATTCTCGTTGTCATGCTCGCCTAACGGCTTCCATCTCTTAAGTCAGTGGTTCCATAGCTACTGACACTGTGCTGCACTCTCATTCGCTAACAAGAGTAAGAGTTACGATTCAGGGAGTGCCTGAATCTTTTGCTCTTTATTACCCAAAGAAAAAATATCCCAGAAATAGCAATATGTGAATAATAGATCCATTTGCATCGAACATTAAAGATAACAATTTAAGCGTGAATGTTAGAGAAAGACTCATCAATATATCATCCGACGACAGTCTCAAAGCTAAAATCCAATCATCTTTATCAAGATCTCAAATTTGGCTCTAAATAAAAGGTGAATATTCATTGCTGAGTGACAAAGCAATGGAAATTTTGATTCATTTTTCAACAACATATTTGTGCAAAAGACATTTTCATCTGTCACAGAAATTAACCCCTGGTACCTGTCTCGGCTTGAAATAAATAAGGCTCTCCATCTTGCAGTAACATCATTGAAGCCAATAATCCATAAACGTCTTTCAAACAACCAGGAACAAATATCACACTAATGTGTGTAATACTGTACTTAAATAAGCTTCAACTATTTTGTAGTAATTAAACTAACTTTAAAAATTTTGTTACAATTAAACATCCGTTAAAGAATAATTGTTACGATAAAATTAGCACTTATAATTTTGTTTCAATTAAATACGGATTTATAATTTGTGTTATATTAAATAGGTACATTTCATAATAATAAAATCGAGGTTCTTTGTTCACTCTTTCACAAATGTATTTATCTTTACAAAAAAAAATCATATTATTGATCCACAGGAATTAAAATTAAGAATTTAGTGGTCCGTGACGTTTGTAAGGTTGGCGACCGCTGGTCTTGATCACCAGTGAAGCACTGGAAGGTAAACGTGAAGCTTCATTCAACCATTTGAAGCTCTATATGAGGCATTACTGAATTATTAAATTGTCGGTTTGATGCATTAGTGAAGCATTCTCAGCCTCCACGAAATGCAACACTGAGAACTTAATTTTAAGTCCGGAGCATTATATAGTTTGGGATGTTAACAGCTTACCATGGAAGAGATCTTTACGGGGAAGCATGTTAGAGTTCGAGGTCACTTTGTGGAGCAGCTGGATGCTGGCCTCCCCGGAGTTGCAGTACAGACATCTGCGGTACACCAGCACTTCCCAGTGTGTTGCTGCTGTCATGGAGAGAACAATCATACAACTGTAAATATATCCAGACGACTGAATGTCTTTGACTGAATTGTAAATATATCCAAGGACTAACTGTCTTCGATTGAATTGTAAATATATCCACTGGATTATCTTGGATAGCAAATAAATACTAATAATAGTGAGCCATGACGAGGAGTTAAATCTAGAGTTCATTTATAGAAGTAGAGACCTGTAGCTCCAACACAGACAACCGAGCCGAGAACGTGTTTACAAAATTCATCATATCATGTTCTCCGTCAAAGATTTCGCGAAAGCAGAGAAGTGATCACTCACAGTTATACACAGCTCCTGGATGATTTCTGCCTAGTGCAAGTTGTTTCATCAACAACATCAGCACCTGCACACCCGGAGTCAATATTTAAAGTTTAAGTGTTGCTCGCGTTAATACGGGTTGGAATAATAAGTTTTGTGGTGGGGAATTAAGAGATCACTGCAAAAATTTATTTACACATTTTTCTATTTAATTATCAAACGAATCAAGCTACTCTTCCTCTCAGATTCGTAAAACTCAGAATATGCAAATTCTCCTAAATACTTGTTGTCTCTCTTTACCGCCTCTTCTGCTGCACACAATGAGCTCATCAATGAAGTATTATAACAACACCTAAGTAACTCAAAGGACTTACCTTCACTTTAACCAATAGTTAGGGAACTGTACTCAACTAGTTGTACGCACCTGGCTGTGCTTGAGGGGGCGGGGTTGAGCTTTGGCTCTTTGGCCCTGCCTCTCAACTGTTAATCAACTGGTGTACTGATTCCTTTGCTTCTCTAGTTCTATCATAACTATGTTTGAAACTGTGTATGTCGTCTGCTTCCACTACAACACTGCCTAATAAATTCTATCTGTTAAGCTGGTCTGACCATGAAAAAGTTTGTTCTAACGTCATTGTGGCTTATTTGGGTACTCAGTTTCTACCTGTGTCCCCTTGTTTGCATACCACCGGTGTTAAATTGTTTATCTTTATCTATCCAGTCAATTCCTCTGAGAATTTTATAGATAGTGATCATGTCTCTCCTATCTATTCTAGTGTCGTGAGGTTTAGTTCCAGTAATCTTTCCTCGTAACTTATTTCTCACAGCTCGGGAACTTGCCTGGTAGCATACTTCTGAACATTTTCTAACTTCGTTTCGTGTTTGACTAGATGTGGACTCCAGGCTGGAGTCGAAAAATACACTGTTGGTCAGACATATGGGGTATATAAGGTTCTGAATGATTCCTTACACAAGTTTCTGGAGGTAGTTCTTATGTTTGCCAGCCATGCATACGCCGTTGATGTTATCCTTTTGATGTGGGCCTGAGGGGATAGGTCTGGTATGATATCAATGCCCAGATCTTTCTCTCTTCCTAACACCTGAAGGATTTCCTCTCCCAGCTCTCTTGTGTTTGGCCTCCTGCTCCTTACGCCTGTGTTCATCACTTTGCATTCGCTCGAGTTAAACTCTTTTAATGTTGGAGTTTAGTAGTAGTAGAGTTTAGTTTAGTAGCAATTTGTTAGGCCATTCCTTCAGTCTGTCCAGGTCATCCTGAGCCTCTAGGTGTCGTCCTCTGTCTTAATCCTTATCATAATTTTAGCATCATCAACAAACATTGAGAGGAATGATTCAATACCTTCTGGAAGATCATTCACATATATCCAGCCCATTCTCCTGTTTTGGTAGTACTTATAGTAACGATGAGGACTGTCGGATATATATACCGATGTTAAACGAAATTAGAAAATAGAAATCGGCACTACTGAGTTGGACAGACCGGAAAACTATTTTTTACTCGTTGTGGGGAAAATCTCCTAGCAGGAATTTATTTATTTATTTAATGAGTTATTAAATATTTATTAATTTAAATATTTCTAGTTTATTTATAAATTATTTATTTTGTAATTAAAGGGGATTGTATGTTCATAGTTGGCATGCTAAGAACCTCCCTTCACAACCTGGTGGTGGGGGGGGGGGGGGTTGTTTAGTAATAGGCTACTCAAAATTAATCGATTGGCTCAAATTCATTACTAAAGATAAGTCTACTATTTCAAACTAAGTTAATTATAATACAGATCAGAGCTTAGCTGTTATGTAGACTGCAGCCTGGTCAACAAGTCATGAACATGTCCTGATCAATTAAGCCGCATCGCCTCGTGGTCTAGCAATAATGGCGTTAAGGCGAGCTCCGTGTTGAACCAAGTAATTTGTTGCCAATGCATTTAGTTGTCACCGGTTACTTGCCGGAATAGTACATCATAAAAGATGCAACAACAACCTTATTACAGATATGACTTGCCACTGGATATTACCGCATAAATAGGAGAAGCTTTCCTGTTTCAGGTACTTTTTGCACCTCTTAACTCGATCGACATTAACTAATGTTATCAGGCCTGAAATATTTAATAAGAGGTCAAAACGGAAACAATGTACTTCCCAACAACTGGTGAGGTCACTTTGCAGCTTGACTCCAAATAACTCTTGGATTTCGGTAATTGGTAGTTCCAAGTAGCATGCGTCCCACGGCCAAGTCTACTTAACGGCGGCGCAAGTGCAAGTCTCCTCCCTCCTCCCTCTCTGCTTGGAGGCATCCAAAATGGTTCGAGTTTTATTTCGTCAGGAGTGACATTTATTTAATATTTTGTTTGTAAATATTCTATGACATGCGAGGTATTTTTTTATCATATAGTCTTCTGGCAGATAGTTTTTAAGATTTAATAAATATCGGGTGATGTGGCAAAGCATCACAATTTCTAAGAGAAACAATGAAATCTGAATTTTATTTGAATGATTCACTAAGCTATTCAGGGTTAGTTAGTGTTAATATTTGCTTAACATAACAGCAATTGGTTAGTATGCTCGGAGTTAGTATTTAGTGTCGGAAAATTCCGACACTTGTTTTGCAAAGACAAATTAAACTAAACTAACTTAACCTTCCTAGGCCTCAGAAATACGATATCTGAGGCCTAATTTAGTACATAATTGTGCTATACTTGACCTAAGAATATTTAAGTTGTTTTTAGCTTCATTTTTAATAAATAAAATCATTAGTAGTCAGTATACAACTATCTCTATTGACCATCGTCTGTTACGAACCCGAGTCCAGCGTCGTAGCACGGAGCAGTGACGACAACGCCATCTGTGAGTCCGCTCCCGAAACCCCCTCCAAATGGACGACGCCATCTAGTGAGGACGGGATATACCGGCCACAGGGGCTGGATTCCCGTCTTAGTCAACTCGTAACATAGCCGCTGCTGACCTCTGGTGAGGTGGCGCTTAGACAGCAACGCCATCTATGGAGCAGAGAGGTGGACGTTTGTGTCTAAGCCTGTAAGTGAGGTTCCCTAGTCCCAGTATTAATGCCGTGTCTGATTACAGAGTCGACCTGGGACTGCTGTATTGGACGATGGATCAGTCTACCCAAGGCAGCCAAGGTCTCTTCACGAGTTTGCTTTGAAGAAGCTCTGAATCACCCCTGGCCGAACTCTGCTGAGAGTGTTAGCCTGCCTGTGACGTGGCAGTATCAGGAATCGCCTTATCCGGGGCTGGCTGGTGGAAGAGACTAGCCACTGTGGTGTTTAGAGAGAAGAGTGATCAGCGGGATCACACGAGGCTCCTGCCTAGGGCTCGCAACCCTAGTATCGGTCGTGGAGTGGCCTACACAGCGGAGCTGATCGGAACCTGCCAGCTACAGGCTGGATTGTGGTTGAAGGCCTCCACGACTGAGTACCCAGTGGGACTGTGATTTGGCTGGCCTGTGGCCAGGGTAGATTCGCCGAGAGAATCAAAGAGGATTCATCGTGGGCCGAAGAAGGAACCAGGGCTACTCAAAGTGCGCACCGTGGAGCATCCTGTGTCTTCAGAGGAAGACAACTCTGTATATTTTCGTGTAGTTATAAACCCCGTGTGATTGTTATTTATTTATATGGTGGTGGTGAAATAATATACATAAATCAGAACATTTGTATCCCTCCCCCTTTAAGTTAACTTGCGTTACGGAACACATCCCTTGAAAGCCTCTACTAACTTGGGGCCGGATTCCCAAATTCTAATAAAACCAGAAAAGAACTCGGTTACGCCCTAGTAGGGCCGTAATAGGTACTTTCTAAACAGGAGGATGAGTTGGTATATCAGACAGAAAATAGGTCTGAGTACAGAACCCTGCGGGACTCCACTGGTGACATCATGCCAGTCTGAGATCTTACCCCTAACAGTAACTCTTTGATTCCTGTGGTTTAGGTACTCTCCTATCCATCAGAACACCATACCGCTTACTCCAGCTTGTTTCTCCAAGCTATGCAATAGCCTCTTATGGGGTACTGTGTCAAAAACTTTATAACAATTCGAGAAAATGCAGTCTTCCCATCTTTCTCTTTCTTGCTTAATGCTAGTTGCTTGGTCGTAGGCATGGTGGAAAGTCCTTACATAATATATTATGTGACACATCCCTATGACTGAAAATATATGTAGCAATGTTTTATTTCATTTATTTGTATTTATTTATATATAAAAGAGTTCTTACATTCTTGTACAACCACTACCACGCAGAGCGTTTTGGGCAAGTCCTTAATCCTAATTTTGCTCGGAATACGACCCGTTAAATCGTTTAACAACCAGGTACCCATTCACTGCTGGGTGAACAGAGGCTTCAGTTAAGAATGGGCGCCTAGTAAATCCTCTCCAGCCAAAATATGAACAGAGGTCAAAGCGTTCACGAAATACCAGGTGCGGGTGTTTTTATTCGCCATGGGGATTGCAAATCCCAGAATGCAAGAATGTTACATTCTCTGAGTATCAGAACACGAAAATAACTTTCAAGAGACTTCACCTCAACAGCTGGCATGATACTCAACCACCTCGGTATTGCAGTGACTCTGTCTTGTTGCCCCACTAATATTAAATACAAGTGTATATGTGGCAAGTGTTTTGTCATCCAGTATAGTAAGCATTCTCTCTCTACCAGCTACACCAGTTCCTTGGATTGGTATGCAAGACACACTGAGTGCAACATATCAAAATGATACTTTTTTATTTTTACATGCAAGCATGCAAGTATAAGGCAATAAAAAAAATAAAAAGAACAGAAGAAACAAAATAATCAAAACAAAAAACCACCGGCCAGAAGGACCGACAGCACAGTACAAAAACAACAAACATCAACAAAACACAAGAGAAAATAGCATAAACAAACTAGCAATACAGAAAAAACAATAACATATAAAACAAAACAAACGTCATAACACATAGGGAAAGCATAAGGAGAACAAAAAACAAAAAACAAAAATATAAAATTACAAAATATACAACAAGCCAAGAAATAGAAACAAAAGCCACACGTGGCGCAATAACAACACAAACAATAAACAAGAACATGCACAACTAACCACAGGCAGTGCAAGAAATAAAAGGAGAGGCGCAAGCACAGAACACAAGAGGGCAAACATCATAGCCAGAAGGGCACATAACACAACAGAATCATAACAGGAACAGATAATCAGTAAGTGGTATATCTACACGCAAAGCACGTTAAAAAATATAAAACACAAGAAACAGGGACATGAGAAAACTAAACAGAACAACGGCCTGAAGGGCGCACAATAAATAAAACACATAGCAGAACATACCACAGGTCTCATGCATACACTAAACACACAGCAATCACACAAACTACTCCAATTGCTCATACTTCTCCGACCACTCCGCCGCCGGGAAACGAATACAATACGCCTCCCAAAGCAACATGATGTTGTCCGGAACAGGGTGAGCATGGGCCGTACGAGGATCAGGCATCAAGTCCGGCACACCCACAACAAAACACCGAGCCTGCAGAACCCAGATGGTTGAGGGGCACCACGGAACAGGCTGCACGCGGTCAACAAAGTAAAACGACAAAGGGTTTGGCTTCCTATCATACGCCACGCCGGAGGCCAAGACGATTGGGAGGTGCTTTCCCCCATGGGGCCGGGCGACGGGCAGCGCACATCTAGCCTCCTTGGCAGCCCCACAGGGCCCCACGGCAACCACCGGACGTGTCACCTGCAGGGACCCCCCACGCCGAGCATCCTTCTTTAGCAACAACACGAGGTCGCGGCCCGCACCAGGACACACATCCGAAGGAGCGACCACCCCCCACTGCGGAGAACCTTCTGCAGAAGAAAGAACAGGAGGTAAATCAGAAGCACAATCGGTGTCACCAGCAGGCACATGGACGTCATCAACCACCACTGACGTAGAGCGCGAAGCACCCGAATCCACCACATCATCGCCTGAAGAACCACCGGTGTCGGAAACCTCCACATCAGCCCAAGCAGTAGAAGAACGCCGGGACCACTTGGGCACCTGGCGCACGTCCTCAGAGCCGGAGGCGGACCCAGAACCACGGGCTTCACAAGCCGTGCGAACCGATACCCGTCACAACACGGCAGCAGCCTCAACCGTAGGGCGAACCGGGCCGCACACAACAGGACGCTCCGCAGACCCCCCAGCACCCAGCTCAGCCGAGACACCCGGCGAGGGCGCAGGGCCAGCCGCAGAAGACGAGGAAGACGAAGACGTTGATGACGTGCAGAGACCATCTGGAAGACTCACGGGAGCAGCTGGGACAGCTACAGGGGGCAGGAAGATCTGCCGACGACACCAGAACACCCGGAGGAGGGGCCGCACCATCTGGAGGACCGTCGGGCAACGCAGGGGAACCTGTAGCAGCCAATGGGACGTCCACATCCTCACCCACGGAATCCACCTCAACAGGGAGCGGCGGGAAATCCTCCTCCCTGAACAAGTTGACAGGAGTAGCAGGGGCCTCAGAGCACCCGGCAGCGTGATGCCCCAGCTGGCCACACCGGAAACAAGTACGAGGCTGCCGGGCATAATACACCCAGACGTAGTAACCCAGCAGCCGGACAGAAGACGGGATATCCAACCGCAGGCGCATACTTAAGGTACGGATATTCGTCCACCGCCCAGCATATCTCCCCGAGGAAAGCGTGTTCATCCGCACACTGACAACTGCACCATACCTCCCGAAGTAGCGCCGGAGGAGGTCTTCAGGGAACTCCAGGGGCGCACCGTGGACACTGACATAAATCAGGGCACCACTGCGGTCCGAGATCGCCACAGAGCCGGCAGCATCTGGCAACGGCAACGTACGCCCCTCGTACCGACGAAGGAAGTCCCGGTATTCCTCCTCCCTCACGAACTTGACAACCACCCGGTGGGCAGTAACAAGCTCAATACCGTAGATAGCCTCCACCGGGATACGAAGCATGTCACACATCACCAATTCAATGGTCGGATATCCAGCCTTACACGTGAATTCCAACCCCACGGAATTCACACGCACAATAGGAGGAAGATGGCCCCCCCCATGTCAGAAATGCCACGTCAACACTCAGCCAGGTAGGCAACAAGACTGGGTGGGCAGAGACGCCCACACCACCTGTCGACAAAATGGCAAACGACCCCAACAGCCACGGAGGGTCGGTAAACGTCCACACTCCACGGCTGCCAGCAGTCCTCAAAATGATTCTTGTCACACCCCAAGTCCCAGACGTCCTAGAAAATGTTTTTTTAGGAATCCTCTTCCAGATAATCCGTCTTGCCCTCAAAAGGATCTCATTATATTCGTGTTTATCTTACTGCTCTAATAGATTTCCTTGAAAGTGGAGGCTCCAACACCTACAAATACACTGAACTGGATATAAATATCTGCCAATGTTGTCTGGTACTAACTGATGTTTAACAGGAAGTGCCAGACTATCTGTTTAACACCAGTACAAGGATTAAAGGTTAGCTTTTTAACTACCATCAAATCATCACATATGGATTTTCAATCGGGTAGAAACTTAACTGTAGCCAGACGTCTTCTAAAGATTTAATTAAAATGATTCATACCAAGAAATGCTTCCCTCATATTTATAACCAATAAGCCCATGGTGGGTGTATTGGCCTGCGATGCCTTGTTGTAAACACACCTGTCATCGGTGGATATAATGAGAGCAAGACAAAGACAAAAACCAAGAGCTAATACAAGTTCTCAACATGAAAAGTTTCCATTAATAGCAGGAAGGATTTATTTTCATTTGCCATTGTCTAGTACTGTTGAGGCATTATCCTTCACTACTGAGGCATCATCTTCAACTACTGAGGTATTATCCTCAACTACTGAGGCATTATCCTCAACTACTGAGGTATTATCCTCCAATGAAAGTAAATCTACTCACTGGTTCGTTCGATGAATTTTGGGTCGTTAATATCAATGAACTTCTTAGTGCTTTGCCAGGCTCTCTAACGCTAATTCAATTCCATTGATACACGGGGAAATGAATGCTGGCAATATCTGCAATGTCTTGCAGACATGCAACCGAGTCTAACTCTGACCATTAAGGGTCAGTGATGCTGTTTGTCTCTTTTAGGACCACACATCCTTCACAGTCAGAATGATCAGGAAACTCCAGAAGAAACTCTACGTTCCTTCTTTAAAGCCTAAACGGTCGTTCCAGCGATATCTCCTACACCTGTGAGAGAGTATTGTTAAGTGTCGAGGACCTCTGTTGTTTAGTGAGTGTTCTTGGATCATGACTACGACACCTCGAGTTTCATTTAATTTATTTTACAGTTATTACAATATGTCTAATTGAAGTATATTATAATTTCGTGGTGCAGGTGTGGGAGGTGATCCCTCCAATATTTTCCATATCTAGTTTATAAATTATCTCTCTCGTGTCTGTTTCAATGAGTTCAATTTTGAATGATTTTAGGCAGTAGGTTAAGTATTTCACTTATTGTATTCATGCAGCAAAAGTTCTCTGTTTGTTTTCGAACTGCTACCTCGCCTTCCTTAAAGGGATGTGAATATCGAGCATTATTTCATATGAGACACAAGGACTGATATATGGAGTACTAACAGTAGCGGCCTTCATTGTTTCCATGTTCTCAGTATCCACTCTTTCATATTCTTTGGCCGTTGCCCTGTTTGTAGTGGTGTGCTCTTTATATCATAGCTCTTCTCAATTCATTATTCTAAAATCCTTGATTTATTCATTTTTTCTATCAGGAGATATGAAAAATTATGTACCTGGTTCTCATTTTATGATTTCAGTGTTTGCATTCAGAATTAATTGGAATTTATCACAGTTGATAGTTATATTTGTTGCTCGGTGGAAAACCTTGTTGTCATCTGATACAATTTTGCGCTGTGTCCTCTTTTATTGAATTTATTTATGGAAAAGATGATAAGAAACTTGATCCTCATCATTGTGGGACCCAGCTTATATTATTATGGCTCCAGGTTGTCTAATTTACCATCAATTTTTGCAATCTCTATGTTAGAATATTTAAAACCCACGTCTCTTCCCTATTTGTTATTCCCCCTACCTTGAATTTTATGGGCTATTACTCCATTGTTGCATTTATCAAATAGTTTGGAAACATCTGTGTATAATCCATCTTCATTTCTTCTTCAATGTTTTCTTTTTACTTTCTCAAAACCTTAATGATGTAGGATGCTAGTAAAGCAGGTAACATTTTTTTATCCAATACTTTACTTCTCCTAGTGCAGTGAAGCGTTTATATATAAATCTTATATATAAGCGCTTTAAGATTTATGTATAAATCTATATAAACAACAAAATCCATGACCTGGACCGGAAACAAGTCCGTGAGAATATTGGGTGTTTAATTTTCCAAGTCTGGAGTTTAATGTCTATCAAATGAATTTCTGTGCAAAATTTGAGAGAATGAAATTGTAGGACATGCTGCTCTGTATATTAGATCAAAATACCAACAAAATCAAATACAAACTAATAGAGATTTTGGCCTTTTGAATCAATATGTAATATTTAATTCTCTAATTTAAAAAATTTACGTCTAAATTTCCCTTAAAAAATGCTGCAACCAAATTTCTTAACAATATATAGGGTATTGGAGTATTATTATAAGAAACGAATAACAGCTGGCACTTCTATAGTATTAAATTGCTAATATATGCATTTTTTTTTAAATAATATTTAGCCTCCTGATTTGTTTTGTATAAGAATCAAATATAGTTAAGAACCTAGGCTTTCTATCAGTATTGAAAAAATAGATAAAAAATTTATCCCCTGTATACAAACAGGAAAGAAAATATAAATGGGGAAATATTTTTTCCATAACTTTGTCAGTACATTAACCAAATGCTGAAAATGTTAATTTAAAATCAAATATTTAATAATAACATTAGAGGATCATTTATTAATACATTTTTGTTGTTAGGAAATCGTTTATGCATTTTTTTTTATATTTCATACTAATATGCAAGAATGATATAGAGTAAACAATTGCGACCCGACTTAAATAACATGGCAAAATTGTTGAACAAATTGCAGAAAAGTTTAGATATTGATAAATTCGAGGCAATATATATATCAGTCACTCTAGATTTCAACGAAGTTTAATAAATTAACACGTCCATCCTTCAATATTGACAGTACTAATAGCATAGTCAAGCATACTAAATAGTCTAGCATACACAAATGTACTGTTGGGCTTAAAAACGTAAAATTTTTGTATTACTGAATTATGCGAAAATGCAAACTTAAAAGTGCTAGTAAGCACAGTGATGGAGCCTGAAATCTGCATGTATTTGTTAGTGGACTTAATGGGGCCCGAAGCGTTCGTGAACAATTTAACACTTCAACTTTAATAAATAAGTGAGAACATCTATACATGAGTGCCACAGTACACTTGCATTTAGATTGACCAAACCACACACTAGAAAGTGAAGGGACGACGACGTTTCACCCCATCTTGGACCATTCTCAAGTCGATTGTGACAATCGACTTGAGAATGGTCCAGGACAGATCGAAACGTCGTCGTCCCTTCAATTTCTAGTGTGTGGTTTGGTCAACATATTTCAGCCACATTATTGTGACTCCTCGTCTGCACTTGCATTTACTGACATTCCTGGTTGATGACCTTCTTAAGGCGTGAAGCAGGGTGTGGTGGACAGGTGAGGAAGGTGTGGTGGTGGAGGGCGAGGTAGAGGGCGTGGAGGGTGTTGCGGAGACTGTGGTGGAGGAGCACCTCCCTCACTCCCGCCCTCCAGCCCACGGCCACCACCACCGTCTCCGGCAGCTTCCACAGTCCAGACATCTGCACCAACCTTTTTATTGGCAAATAATATTAAATCTTTACAAGACCCATATTTGTAAAGCAATAAATCAGTAACTACATTAAGTAAATGCCTGTAATACCTACATCATCATTTTGAAATATGTAACATGTTGTATAATACTTGTTAGTTACATCAATGAAATCATTGTGGTGGTCAGTGCTAACATTGTCAATGTTACCTATTAGATGGAATGGAATGCTACCAGAACAATTATGCTACCACACCGACGTCCCTCATGATTACACATGAGGTATTTACACAGACTACCACACCGACGTCCCTCACACTCACACATGAAGCATTTACACAGACGTATGGGCGTGAGCGACTGGTTCACCATTACTCCCTCCCCTTATCAGATACGGAAATGAATTCACATGAACAAATGCTCATCGGGGAAAACAAAAGCAGCCCAATTGTCATGAGTAACATCCAAGTAAAATAATGAATTGCAGATAGAATTGCTAATAAAGAAACTGGGTTAGAGGAATAATTGTCAGAAGTACAGCTGCACATGATTGCAATAACGGAAACGAAACTGACAAGCATTTTAGGAAATGCAATTTTCCAACTTGGGTATCAAGTAATAAGGTAAGATAGGTAGCACAAAAGGGGAGGGTGTGAAGGTCTGATGTTACAGCAACACTAGAGTTTAGAAAAACTACAAATAGCAGCAGGAACTGAAAACCAGCGTATATACTAAGAATAGTAAAAGTGGGAGGTATGAAGATAATGGTAACAGTGATTTATAATCCCTAGCAAACAATAGAAGGACTACGGAAGAAGGAAATACATCAATATTATCTAATTCACTGCTATTTATAAATGAAGTCTCAGTAATATTTATTTCATAAACTTGTTTACACTCCACAATTTTTAATGAATCAGTCAAAACAATTGAACCATTACAATGTCTGAAATGAACAAGCACTGCATTAGACTCTTGACCTGTCCTAATATGTTATTTGTGTTCTTTTGTTCTATGAACACGATATTTACCATTTTGGCCAACATAGAACTTATTACAATCTCTACAAAGAATTACATATGCACTCAACCATGCAACAACTGGGTTTGTTTTTATGAGTGCTTATATGATATCAATATTTATATATGTTACATTGATATTAAATGGTTTCAGTAGTTTTGGAATTTCTTTGAAGTTAACTTAAAATAACAGAATTCTTCTTTATTTTCAAAGTAAAGAGTTGTGTGAAATTTGGCTAGTTTTATCAATATATGACTTTGGGTATTTAAAAAATAAACCTTGACTATATATATGAAATAATTGCATCATACAAACTCAAGACTACATATCCTTACAGCTATCAGCAATATACAAGAAAATACAACTTATTTTACTCTTTGATAATGAGATGAGTAAAGATTAACATAATACATAATATCATTTGTTGTTTATCTATATAAATAAAAATGTAAATGTTCGTAGGTTCAAAATCACTAATCTCCGAAAGTCCTTCACCAATTGCTTTGAAATTTGCACACAATGTTCCATTCTCATCAGAGCGGATTTTTATATACATACTATATATATGTCACGTCTGTGACGAGAAAAAACATGCTCTATCGAAAAACTGATTTTCATGTGTTTTTCATAAGAAGGAAATCTTCGAAACCTCTTTACTGATGGCTTTGAAATTTTGATACAACGTTGCATTTGAATAGGCGAGTGTTTTCATATGCCTACTATATACATGTCTCACCTGTAACAGGATAAACAGCGCCATTTGTTGGACGTAAGAGCAACACATATTGTAATCTCCAAAAGTTCTTCACCGATTGCTATCAAATTTTGACACAACGTTCCATTAAGAGATGTTCGTGAAAACAGGTAAAAACATGCCTTTTTTGGAAAACTGCGCCATCTGTTGCACATGACAGCAACACATGCTATACTAACTATGTTACATTTCCATTTCAGTGTTTCTGTTTGCATTGATAAATTGAGTTTTCATTGATTTCGATTTATTTTAATTTTGATTTAATTATTTTGTGTGACATTGCGTTGGAATTGAGCTGTGTTCTTTATCTTACCGTTCATTTCGTAAGTAAAAGTATAGATGTCACACCTGTGACAGGTAAAAACATTTTTTTTTTTAAGAAACAGCGCCATCTTTTGTGCATAAGAGCATCACAAGCTATAATAAATAAGTTATGATTCTAAATTCAATGTTTCCGTTTGCATTGACAAATTGAATTGGAAGAACAGGAGTGGGGATGGTGGGGAGGACAAAGGGATAGGGGGAGGAGGGGAATGATAGGGAGGACGAGGGTAGTTGGAGATGGTGGGGAAGACGAAAGAACGGGGGTAGGGGGGGGGGGATGATAGGAAGGACGAGAGGACGGGGGAAGTGGGAGATGGTGGGGAGGACGAGAAAACGGTGGTGTGGGGAATGGTTAGGAGGATGAGGGGATGCTGAAGTGGAGGATGAGGGGATGCTGTAGTGGAGGATGAGGGGATGCTGTAGTGGAGGATGGCGTGAAAAACAAAGGGATGGGGAAGAGGGGAATGGTGAGGAGAACGAGAGGACAGGGAAGTGGGGAATGTTTGGGAGGACAAGGAGATAGGGAAGTGAATAATGGTTGGGAGAAATTGGGGACAGGGGAGTGGGGAATGATCTGGAGGATTGGAAGATAGAGGTAGGTTGCTGATCCCCCACATATATATATATATATATATATATATATATATATATATATATATATATATATATATATATATATATATATATATATATATATATATATATTTATATATATATTTATATATATGTCGTACCTAGTAGCCAGAACGCACTTCTCAGCCTACAATGCAAGGCCCGATTTGCCTAATAAGCCAAGTTTTCATGAATTAATTGTTTTTCGACTACCTAACCTACCTAACCTAACCTAACCTAACTTTTTTGGCTACCTAACCAAACCTCACCTATGAAGATAGGTTAGGTTAGGTTAGGTAGGGTTGGTTAGGTTCGGTCATATATCTACGTTAATTTTAACTCCAATAAAAAAAAATTGACCTCATACATAATGAAATGGGTAGCTTTATCATTTCATAAGAAAAAAATTAGAAAAAATATATTAATTCAGGAAAACTTGGCTTATTAGGCAAATCGGGCCTTGCATAGTAGGACAAAAAGTGAGTTCTGGCTACTAGGTACGACATATATATTTATATATATATTTATATATATATATTTATAGATATATATATATATATGTCGTACCTAGTAGCCAGAACGCACTTCTCAGCCTACTATGCAAGGCCCGATTTGCCTAATAAGCCAAGTTTTCATGAAATAATTGTTTTTCGACTACCTAACCTACCAAACGTAACCTAACCTAACTTTTTCGGCTACATAACCTAACCTAACCTATAAAGATAGGTTAGGTTAGGTTAGGTAGGGTTGGTTAAGTTCGGTCTTATATCTACGTTAATTTTAACTCAAATAAAAAAAAAATTGACCTCATACATAATGAAATGGGTAGCTTCATCATTTCATAAGAAAAAAATTAGAGAAAATATATTAATTCAGGAAAACTTGGCTTATTAGGCAAATCAGGCCTTGCATAGTAGGCTGAGAAGTGCGTTCTGGCTACTAGGTACGACATATATATATATATATATATATATATATATATATATATATATATATATATATATATATATATATATATATATATATATATATATATATATATATATATATATATATATATATATTTATATATATATATTTATATATATATATATATATATATATCTATATATATATATATATATATATATATATATATATATATATATATATATATATATATATATATATATATATATATATATATATATATATATATATATATATATATATATATATATATATATATATTAGTATATTTTGGTAGCAGTCTTTCCTTTAGACATATATTATTAAATAAGACCGAAAAAGTAAGGTTAATAATTCTAACACGAATTTTCTCTATCTTTCTTACGTTTCTTTTCACTGTTGATGGTAATTCAAAGATCAATTCTCCAAAATTCATTTTTATTTCTAGTCTGACGCGACACTTGAGCGCGTTTCGTAAAACTTATTACATTTTCAAAGACTTTAGTTTACAAACACACAACTGAAACTGAATAGAGCTTACACGTCTTCGAGGTTTATATCTACATTTGGGTGAGGTGGATGAGGTGAAAAACGAACTTTCAACAATGAAAGCGGGGGCACTACACATCAAGAAGTCAACACCAGCAATCAACAGCCAATTATTGCACAACTATATTCTACCCACCTCAAGACTCCGCTCCAATATAGAAGCATCAAGAAATATGGACCAATAGGCTTTCTACAAACACTTCTATTCAATATCCATTGTTTCGTGTTCTGTCTTGTGTTGATGAAATTAATACCCTATTAATACTCTTGTTCTGTCTTGTGTTGATGAAATTAATACCCTATTAATACCACATTTTGTTCTGTCTTGTGTTAATGCCACATCACCCCTTCCACCTCACTCAAATGTAGATATAAAATCGGAGATGCGTAAGTTCTATTCAGTTGTGTATTTGTGACCTAAAGTCTTTGAAAATGTAATAAGTTTTACGAAACGCGCTCGTGTCGCGTCAGACTAGAAATAAAAATGAATTTTGGAGAATTGATTTTTTATTTACCTCCAACAGTGAAGCGAAATGTACGAAAGATTGAGAAAATTCGTGTTAGAATTATTAATCTTACTTTTTCGGTCATATTTAATAATATATGTCTACAGGAAAGACTGCTACCAAAATATACTAATATATATATATATATATATATATATATATATATATATATATATATATATATATATATATATATATATATATATTGGTGTATACTGGCAGCAGGTTTTCTTTCAAACATGTTTCATTGAATATGACCGCATATTCTGTATTTATTATTTTCTGGTTTAGGGCTTCTATCCCTCTAACTATTTTCTTAGCATCAGGGCTTAATTGAAATAGGAGTTCTCCAAAACTCATTTTCCAACTTTTAAGGTGAAGAAAAGAAGTGATTTACTATAGAGTGTATTACACTTATTTGTATAATTTGCACGACGTTTCGAACCTCCATGGTTCATTCTCAAGTGAACAGATCTTACAATACTAGTTGATTTTATACCCGCATTAGGTCAGGTGATAATACAATGAAGGTGAAAACATGGGGGGATACATAAGGGATAATTGTGAGGTGAAACATACAGGCTGCAGAAGGCTTATTGGCCCATACGAGGCATCTCCTATCTAAACACAAAGATTAATCCAGTGTAATTGGCCTGTTATGTTGGACATTGTCTTCTGTGTTGGCATCGATATGTTCTTGTCTTGTCCTTACTCTCATGGTGGGTAGAGTAAATAGTTCCGTGATTTGGGTGTTCATGGTAGGTCGCTCTATTCTTATGTGAATTGCCTCAAGAATTTGTAATCTTCTTGAATCTTGGGTTTTGTCTATTATGCAAGTATTCTTGTTCAACATTTCTCTTGTTAGAGTAATGTCATGGGCTTGTCTCATGTGATTCCTAGGGGCACCAGATTGAAGATGGCATGTCAAACGCCTCGTCAGCTTGGTCGACGTCATACCTATGTACTTACATTGAAGGTTACATCCTTCGTGGGGGCAAGTGTACATGTATACAACGCTTGACTGCTGTAGAGGGTTCTCCGTCGGCTTCGGGCTGTTTTTGATAAGGAGTTCGGAAGTCTTCTTGGTTTTGTAGAATATTATCAGGTTTATGTTTTGGTTAGGAGTAGTGCTTTTTACTCCTTTACGGATTATTTCTTTCATTATTCTTTCCTCTTTTATATGTTCACTGTGCATGGTTGATTTGTAATATAATTTTATTGGGGGTGTTGTGGTTTCTGTTCTAGGTTCTGAATTATACCAACGGTCCAAGTGTCTTCTTATAGCAGCGTTTATTTCCGCGTTGCTATATCCGTTGTTCACCAATACCTGAGTTACTCTTTCAAACTCTCTACTCACGTTGCTCCATTCAGAGCAGTGGGTAAGCGCTCGACGAATATAAGCATTGAGAACACTGGCTTTGTATCTTTGGGGGCACTCACTTCTACCGTTCAGGCATAATCCTATGTTGGTGGGCTTGGTATATACGTTGGTGCTTAAATTGTCAATTCTTATCTAAACCAAAGATGCATCAAAAACGCCTGGAAATCGAAATGCTTCTGGACGATATCCATAAGCTAGAAGACAACAAAAAAGTCACCACTGACACACTTCAAGCTGAACTACTTGCAGAAGCAGGGAAAAAACGAGGAACATATTCCTCTACAATCTTAACCCCACGACTCAAAGAAGCAGCGAAACAACTAAAAAATCTGAAAGACGTAACAATAAGAAAAGCCGACAAAACAGCAGCATATGTATTGATTCCTACCCATGAATACATGAACAAAATTAGCGACATCCTAAGTGACGACTCCAAATTTCAACGAATCACGAGGAACCCCGTAGAAGACCTTAAGCGGAAAGTAAACAAAACAATTACAGCAATCAACGCAAAGAAAGGTAGTGTGCATTTCAATAAACTTCAAGGCGACTATGGCTTAGGATATGCCTACGGCAATGTTAAGACGCATAAACCAGGTAACCCACTACGCCCTATAATCAGCCAAATACCAACCCCAACTTATCACCTGGCAAAGAAACTCAATGAACTCCTAACTCCATACACTCCTAGTAAGTTTAGTCTACAATCATCAGCAGATTTCCTAGAATTGATCAAATCTACCCAGCCCGATGGAATCATCGCTTCCCTGGACGTTGAATCCCTTTTTACCAACGTCCCAGTCGACACAACCATAGGAATGATACTGGACAGAGTATACAGAGACGAGAGCACCCCCAAATTAGACATACCTGAGCCACACTTGAAAAGTCTTCTCGAAGCATGTACAAAGGAAGCCCCTTTCATCAGTCCACAAGGAGACATGTATTTACAAATAGACGGAGTAGCAATGGGCTCCCCCTTAGGAGTTTTATTTGCTAATTTTTATATGGGAACCATCGAAGATAGGGTCTTCAGTAGCAGACAAAAACCAACTGTATATTGCCGTTATGTAGATGACATATTCGTAATAGTAAAAGACTCAGATGAACTAATTGACCTAAAAAGACACCTAGAGAGAGAGTCAGTACTCCGATTTACACATGAAAATAGTGAAAATAACAGTCTGCCATTCTTGGATGTACTAATAACAAAAACAGGAACCTCTTTAAGCACCAACGTATATACCAAGCCCACCAACATAGGATTATGCCTGAACGGTAGAAGTGAGTGCCCCCAAAGATACAAAGCCAGTGTTCTCAATGCTTATATTCGTCGAGCGCTTACCCACTGCTCTGAATGGAGCAACGTGAGTAGAGAGTTTGAAAGAGTAACTCAGGTATTGGTGAACAACGGATATAGCAACGCGGAAATAAACGCTGCTATAAGAAGACACTTGGACCGTTGGTATAATTCAGAACCTAGAACAGAAACCACAACACCCCCAATAAAATTATATTACAAATCAACCATGCACAGTGAACATATAAAAGAGGAAAGAATAATGAAAGAAATAATCCGTAAAGGAGTAAAAAGCACTACTCCTAACCAAAACATAAACCTGATAATATTCTACAAAACCAAGAAGACTTCCGAACTCCTTATCAAAAACAGCCCGAAGCCGACGGAGAACCCTCTACAGCAGTCAAGCGTTGTATACATGTACACTTGCCCCCACGAAGGATGTAACCTTCAATGTAAGTACATAGGTATGACGTCGACCAAGCTGACGAGGCGTTTGACATGCCATCTTCAATCTGGTGCCCCTAGGAATCACATGAGACAAGCCCATGACATTACTCTAACAAGAGAAATGTTGAACAAGAATACTTGCATAATAGACAAAACCCAAGATTCAAGAAGATTACAAATTCTTGAGGCAATTCACATAAGAATAGAGCGACCTACCATGAACACCCAAATCACGGAACTATTTACTCTACCCACCATGAGAGTAAGGACAAGACAAGAACATATCGATGCCAACACAGAAGACAATGTCCAACATAACAGGCCAATTACACTGGATTAATCTTTGTGTTTAGATAGGAGATCCCTCGTATGGGCCAATAAGCCTTCTGCAGCCCCTATGTTTATCCCTTATGTATCCCCCCATGTTTTCACCTTCATTGTATTATCACCTGACCTAATGCGGGTATAAAATCAACTAGTATTGTAAGATCCGTTCACTTGAGAATGAACCATGGAGGTTCGAAACGTCGTGCAAATTATACAAATAAGTGTAATACACTCTATAGTAAATCACTTCTTTTCTTCACCTTAAAAGTACGAAAATGAGTTTTGGAGAACTCCTATTTCAATTAAGCCCTGATGCTAAGAAAATAGTTAGAGGGATAGAAGCCCTAAACCAGAAAATAATAAATACAGAATATGCGGTCATATTCAATGAAACATATATATATATATATATATATATATATATATATATATATATATATATATATATATATATATATATATATATATATATATATATATATATATATATATATATATATATATATATATATATATATATATATATTTTATGTATATATGTAAAAAATATTTCGGATTTCTCTCTATTTCACTGATGGCCTTTTGCTCTCTTTGCCTCTCCTGGGTTTTGTATGATTCTTGTAGCTTGAGTTCAATGGTTTCTATTTCTCTACCTAACCTTCTTCGCCGTTCTTGAGATACGGTGCGACTCTCAAGTTGTTCCGCGATTCGTTTTCTTCGCCTATATAGGGAACGACGTTCCAGTTCCAATCTGCATCTCTTTCTCTTTTTTTCTTAGGGTATGCGGTTTGAACATATTTCTAGTGCTACTGAGCTTATTTTTTCCAGGCACAGGTTCAGGTTTGCATTTTCTAGCTGTTCTTCCTAGTTTATTTCTGTGAATTCCTGGTTTATTTGCTCCTAGTTTATCTGTTTATTATTGAAGTTGAATTTGCTGAAATCTCCTCCACCGGGAATCTGGACAGGTTTTGAAGGTCTATTCCCCATGGTTGTCATAACTTCAATTAAGTTGTGATTTGATTAACAGGTATTTATAATCATTATGTTCCCGATCAATCATCATTATTAGTGAAAATGAGGTCCAGCGTGTTCTCCTCCTAGTTGGTTCTACTATTTGCTGGTTTAAAGCAAACTTGTCGCACATCCGTAGCAGGTCATTTGCATGTGCCTGTTCATTTAGGCTACTTCCTGGTATTCTTTCTGATATTACTGTATAAGCCAGTTGCTTCCATTTCAGGTGCCGTAGGTTGAAGTCCCCAAGCAGGATAATGTTCGGAGCTAGATTTGTGAGGTTTTCCAAGCAGTGTTCTATTTTCATTAGTTGGTCTTTAAACTGCTGAGGGTTTGCCTCCGGTGACTTATATACAAGGACAATAACTACATTTATTATCTCAATTTTGATTATCAGCACTTCCACCAAATAATTTGAGGTGTTTAGCAGCTCAGTACAGATGAGTGTGTCTTTGATGTAGAGGCTGACCCCACCCTGAAGCCGGTGTTTCCTATCACATCTGAAAAGATTGTACTCTGAGAGCCATATTTCACCATCATGATAGTCCTTTGTGTGAATTTCCATTACGGCTGCAAACATTGCATTTGCCTCATGAAGGAGACCATCTTTAAAGTGAACTTTGTTGGATTTGCGTGTTTTTATACCCTGGATGTTGGCAAATATAAATGATGTTATCGTGTTAGTGGAAGTGCTGGATGCTTTACTTGGTGTTAATATCTGAGGCTCAGGTATGGAGGCCACTGTGCCAACTGCAAGAGGGAAATATGTCGAGTAGTCATGCAAAGGATTAGTCGCCTCAAAATAGAAATACGAAAATATTGACATAAAAGACCACATGGCGACCATTCATCCCGGATGTTTGGGGCAAGATTGTATGATGATGCTCTGGATAATAATAGGTGTTGGTAATTAAACGAAAAATAACTATTTTTTACAAATGAAATTTGATGGAAAGAAAAATATTTATCTTAGTTCTTAAATCAGAGTACCTGAGGGCAAGGTGAGTGTTGTTGTTGTTGTTGTTGGAAGTGAGGTCAAGAACGAGACCCCTACAGGTGGTCCTCGAGTCCCCCCACAGACCCTGGAGAAGAAGGCTGTCGTGTGAGAGTTGCTCCTCTGGTGTCTGGTAGTGATGGTGCACATTCTCACTTGAGTGTTGCTGGGATTGTGTCCGGGATGGTAGATAGGACGGGGACGCTCTCCTGGTCCCGGTCCTAAGGTTGGTCCCGGTCCGCAGCTTGCCTTCGGACCGTTGAGGCTCCGAACGAGAAAGTGGTTGAGAGTCGTACGACACAGCAGACTTTACCTCAACGACCAGGATGGGACTAGTACCCCCAGTGATATATCTGTAGTTTATGTTGTAATTAGCATAGTGTAGTTCTACTTAATAGGTATAAAAGTTAATGAACTAGTAACAAGGCTAAGGAAGAGAGAGAGAGCTGTTATTGTTTTTCATTAAATTGATATGCAAGTTTTTGCTTATCTTGTTAAGTTTCACACACATACATATCTAAGACAGTTGAACAAAATATATTGAATACAATTATATACACACATATTAAATATTATACAATTATAAAAATAATCTATATTGTTCAAAGTGTGCCAGAATATATAGTATTGTTTCAGAAAGAATTTACTGGATGGAGGTTCACTGTCCATAATATATATTTGAATATAATTAGTTAAAAAAAGAGAAAGTGCTTAAGGGCGTGAAGAAGGTTTTCATCCTATATATAATGTGTTAAGTACATGCAGGCGTTCCGTTTATGTTGTGATGTCATGGTGAATCTCAGAGTACCTGCTGCATTTGGACAGCGAGAGTAGGACGAACCTTCACTACTCTACAGTAGCTCAGCTCATCCTTGTGTGCTGCCTCACTACTCTACAGTAGCTCAGCTCATCCTTGTGTGCTGCCTCACTACTCTACAGTAGCACAGCTCATCCTTGTGTGCTGCCTCACTACTCTACAGTAGCACAGCTCATCCTTGTGTGCTGCCTCACTACTCAACAGTAGCTCAGCTCATCCTTGTGTGCTGCCTCACTACTCAACAGTAGCTCAGCTCATCCTTGTGTGCTGCCTCACTACTCAACAGTAGCTCAGCTCATCCTTGTGTGCTGCCTCACTACTCAACAGTAGCTCAGCTCATCCTTGTGTGCTGCCTCACTACTCAACAGTAGCTCAGCTCATCCTTGTGTGCTGCCTCACTACTCAACAGTAGCTCAGCTCATCCTTGTGTGCTGCCTCACTACTCAACAGTAGCTCAGCTCATCCTTGTGTGCTGCCTCACTACTCTACAGTAGCTCAGCTCATCCTTGTGTGCTGCCTCACTACTCAACAGTAGCTCAGCTCATCCTTGTGTGCTGCCTCACTACTCAACAGTAGCTCAGCTCATCCTTGTGTGCTGCCTCACTACTCAACAGTAGCTCAGCTCATCCTTGTGTGCTGCCTCACTACTCAACAGTAGCTCAGCTCATCCTTGTGTGCTGCCTCACTACTCAACAGTAGCTCAGCTCATCCTTGTGTGCTGCCTCACTACTCAACAGTAGCTCAGCTCATCCCTGTGTGCTGCCTCACTACTCTACAGTAGCTCAGCTCATCCCTGTGTGTTGCCACACTACTCTACAGTAGCTCAGCTCACCAGTGAGTGCTGCGTCACTATTAGACAAAGGAGGAATATATCCACCATTGTCTTATTATCTATAACACTCTACAGTGTCTGTCACCTCCCCACACTCTACAGTGTCTGTCACCTCTCCTCACTCTACAGTGTCTGTCACCTCCCCACACTCTACAGTGTCTGTCACCTCCCCACACTCTACAGTGTCTGTCACCTCCCCACACTCTACAGTGTCTGTCACCTCCCCTCACTCTACAGTGTCTGTCACCTCCCCACACTCTACAGTGTCTGTCACCACACTGGCAGGACGCCACACTGGCCGGACTCCAACGCAGGACATTCACAACTGGAACAAACACAGAGGATGGGATGGAACAGGAAGCCTGGATGAAGGAAGTACTCCAGCAAATGCAGAATGAATTCAGTGAAGGACTGAGGGTAATGAGGGAGACAGTAGCCAACCTGCAAGATGATTTAAGGGCAGCAAAGGAGGAGATAAGATACCTAAAGGAGACTCTTCCACAATACCAGGCACAAACCGTACCCCAGGGAGATGGGAATGCTACTGTGGAGGGGACCACCACAACCCAGATCTCATTTGCTGAAATGCTTAAAAAGAGCCCTGAAGCTAGGTCTGCGGTCAAGGAAGTTGCCATGGAAGTGGCTTCCTCTCAGGAAGCAGCTAGATGTACTAGCCGGCTGATAGAGAGAAATAGAGCAGTAGTAGTAGCAGGCATTAAAGAACAAACAGGGACCAGACCAAAGGACAAGGACAAAAACATGATTAAAGAGATCCTTAAAGAGGTAAGGATGGAGGGAGCTGAGCGAAATGTTGAAAAGGTTTTCAGGCTTGGAAAGTACAACAAGGACAGAGACCGAATGATAAAGGTGGTTTTCATGAGCGAAATCGCGAAAGAGGAACTGCTAGCAAGGAAGTGTTGTCTAAAAGGTGTAGAGAAGTTCAAGAAAATATTCCTGCAGAGGAATATGACAAGGGAAGAGAGAATACGGACAGCAGACGCGAGGAAGGAGCGCAGGGAGAGAGAAGGAAATCAGAGTACCACAACCCAGAACCCTACAATCCCAGAGGGAAGTGGAGAACCCTCCTCAAACAGTGCAACAGCCACAGGGATTGGGGCACCACCCCCACATTCTACCCAACAGACACCCAACCTGCCCCATCCCCTGTCAGCCCCCCACTAAGTACCCACCTAGGGCACCCTCCCCCCACCCACCCCCCTCCCCCCACTCACCCCCCTTCTCCCCCTCACCCCTCTCCCCAGGACCTCCCTTCTCCCCCATCCCCCATGCCCTCCCTTCTCCCACATGCCTTCCCGTCTCTCTCACCCCCATGCCCTCCCTTCCCCCCCTCCCCCCTAAGCCCCCCACTCTCCCCCACCCCACCTAAGTCTTCCCCTCTCCCCCACTCCCCTAAACCCTCCCCTCTTCCTCACCCACCTCAGCCCTCCCTTTTCCCCCACGCTCCCCAAGCCCTCCACCCTTTTCTCTCCCCCCAAGCCCCCCCATCTCCCCTATCCCCCACAGCCTCTCCTCCCCCATGCTTCCCCAACCCTCCCTCTCTTACCCACCCCCTGTACCCTCCCCCTCTTATCCACCCCTGTACCCTCCCCCTCTTATCCACCCCCTGTACCCTCCCCCTCTCCCCCACCACCCCAAGCCCTCCCTCCTCCACCAATCCCCCGTGCCAGGTCCCCCCAGCTCCCACTCACCCCAGATCCCAAAGGTCCCCCCCAGAAAAGAAGCAGAAGAGAGTCAGTTTCAGGGTGATGTACTCGAACATAGATGGGATCACAAGCAAGACAAGTGAACTAAGGGAAAGAGCACAAGAAGTTAACCCAGATGTAATCGGACTCACTGAAACAAAACTCTCTGGAATCATAACGAATGCCGTGTTTCCCCAGGAGTATACAGTAATAAGGAAAGAGAGGGAAGGTAGGGGAGGAGGCGGAGTGGCCCTACTCATGAGAAGGGAATGGAGTTTTAAGGAGATGGCCATCCCGGGCTGTGAGGAGTTCAGAGACTACATAGCAGGCACCATAACAATGGGAGGACCAAGAATAGTAGTAGCAGTAATATACAACCCTCCACCAAATGACAGGAGACCCAGTCAAGAGTATGAAAACAACAACAAGGCAGTTAACACTATAATTGAGAGGGCAGCCTCTGCTGCCTGTAGAAATAGATCCCACCTGCTCATCATGGGCGACTTCAATCACGGAAAGATTGACTGGGAGAACAAGGAACCGCATGGAGGCGAGGATACGTGGAGAGCCAAACTATTGGAGGTGGTGACAAGCAGCTTTTTAACCCAGCATGTCGGAGAACCCACAAGGATGAGAGACAATGACGAACCAGCGAGACTCGACCTAGTCTTCACTCTGAACGACTCCGACATAAGAGAAATCGGTTTTGAGGACCCAGTAGGGATGAGCGACCACAGTGTACTGGTGTTTGAGTACTTGATTGAAGAAGGGTTATTGAACTCAAGGAGGGATACCGAAACCAAAAGGTTAGCATACCGAAAGGGAAACTATGAGGGGATAAGAAAATTCCTAACAGATATAGCATGGGAAACAGAGCTCAGGGGAAAGACGGCCCAAGATATGATGGATTACATCACACAGAAGTGCAAGGACGCAGCAAACAAGTTTGTCCCAGTCCAAAAGGAAAACAGAGAAATGAAGATGAGAAACCCATGGTTTAATCAAAGATGTAGGCTAGCTAAGCAGCAAAGTAAAAGGGCATGGAGAAACTATAGGAATAACAGGACACTGGAGAGCAGAGAAAGATACCAGAATGCCAGGAATGAATATGTCAGGATGAGAAGAGAGGCAGAAAGACAACACGAAAATGACATCGCAAGCAAGGCAAAGACTCAGCCTAAATTGTTGCATAGCCACATTAGGAGAAAAACAACAGTAAAGGAACAGGTTATGAGATTAAGGATAGGGGCGGAAGGATTCACTACAAATGACAAGGAAGTGTGTGAGGAATTGAATAAGAAATTCCAGGAGGTCTTCACCTTAGAGCAAGGAGAAATTCCAGAGGTAAGTGAGGGAATAGCTAACCAGGAACCACTGGAAGAGTTTGAGATTACCAGTGGGGAAGTAAGGAAGTGCTTACTAGAGTTGGACGTGACGAAGGCTATAGGCCCAGATGGAATCTCCCCTTGGGTTCTAAAGGAAGGAGCAAGAGAACTGAGCCTACCACTCTCCATAGTGTATAACAAATCACTGGCAACAGGGGAACTGCCAGATATTTGGAAAGCAGCTAACGTAGTCCCGATATACAAGAAAGGGGATAGACAGGAGGCATTGAACTACAGGCCAGTGTCCCTAACCTGCATACCATGCAAGCTGATGGAGAAGATTGTGCGAAAAAAACTAGTGGAGCATCTGGAGCGAAGGAACTTTGTAACACAGCATCAACACGGGTTCAGGGATGGCAGGTCCTGCCTCACAGGGTTACTTGAATTCTACGACCAGGCAACAAAAATAAGGCAAGAAAGAGAAGGGTGGGCAGACTGCATATTTTTGGATTGTCAGAAAGCCTTTGATACAGTGCCACACAAGAGGCTAGTGCGAAAGTTGGAGATGCAGGCTGGAGTGAGAGGGAAGGTACTCCGGTGGATAGAGGAGTACCTAAGCAACAGGAGACAACGAGTCTGTGTGAGGGGTGAGGTCTCAGATTGGCGAGACGTCACAAGTAGAGTCCCGCAGGGGTCAGTCCTTGGACCTATACTGTTTCTGGTATATGTAAATGATCTCCCAGAGGGTATAGATTCGTTCCTCTCAATGTTTGCCGACGATGCAAAAATTATGAGGAGGATTGAAACAGAGGATGATAGTAGGAGGCTACAAGATGATCTGGATAGACTGAGTGAATGGTCCAACAAATGGCTGTTGAAGTTCAACCCGAGTAAATGCAAAGTAATGAAACTAGGCAGTGGAAACAGGAGGCCAGGCACAGGATACAGAATAGGAGATGAAGTACTTAATGAAACAGACAGAGAGAAAGATCTAGGAGTTGATATCACACCAAACCTGTCTCCTGAAGCCCACATAAAGAGAATAACGTCTGCGGCATATGCGAGGCTGGCTAACATCAGAACGGCGTTCAGGAACCTGTGTAAGGAATCATTCAGAATCTTGTACACCACATATGTAAGACCAATCCTGGAGTATGCGGCCCCAGCATGGAGCCCGTACCTTGTCAAGCACAAGACGAAGCTGGAAAAAGTCCAAAGGTATGCTACTAGACTAGTCCCAGAACTAAGAGGCATGAGTTATGAGGAAAGGCTGCGGGAAATGCACCTTACGACACTGGAAGACAGAAGAGTAAGGGGGGACATGATCACAACCTACAAAATCCTCAGGGGAATCGACCGGGTAAAGAAGGATGAACTATTCAACACTGGTGGGACGCGAACAAGGGGACACAGGTGGAAGCTGAGTACCCAAATGAGCCACAGAGACGTTAGAAAGAACTTTTTCAGTGTCAGAGTAGTTAGTAAATGGAATGCATTAGGAAGTGATGTGGTGGAGGCTGACTCCATACACAGCTTCAAATGTAGATATGATAGAGCCCAATAGGCTCAGGAATCTGTACACCAGTTGATTGACGGTTGAGAGGCGGGACCAAAGAGCCAGAGCTCAACCCCCGCAAGCACAATTAGGTGAGTACAATTAGGTGAGTACACTGGCAGGACGTCACACTGGCAGGACGCCACACTGGCAGGACCCCACACTGGCAGGACCCCACACTGGCAGGACCCCACACTGGCAGGACGCCACACCGGCAGGACGCCACACTGGCAGGACGCCACACTGGCAGGACCCCACACTGGCAGGACCCCACACTGGCAGGACCCCACACTGGCAGGACGCCACACTGGCAGGACGTCACACTGGCAGGACGTCACACTGGCAGTGTAACAAACTAGGCTGGTTGTAAGAATTATCCAGAATGGTTTATCGACAAAAGAGAATGGGAAGCTGGACCCGCGTGGTGACCCGGGACCTGACCCCAGGGAATTCGCGGTGAAAATAATGGCGGACATCTTCGTTCATAGGTTTGTATAATGAACCATTCTATAGTATTCACTTATTTAGAGAAATTAGCCATTATTCATTTTGTATTAAAATGGTATTGTATAATATTACTGGGTACAATATCAAGAGTATTCTAATTATTGAGTTAAGTCACCATCAGTGACGTCACGAGCCAGATCTAAGTTGTAAGGCGGAGTGACCTGGCGATCGTAGGTCATCAGAGTTGACATGTCCACTATTTCCCAAAGTTCAAATAACCATTTTGGGGATCGGGAACAGCTCTGCCGTTAGATGCTTGTGTAATTTAACTTCAGTAAAATAATTCAACCAGTCTGGATCAATTAAGTACAACAGAGGTTAATTGTTATAACTTAAACCTTGCTAAGTAACTTGGTAGGCGATGCGGAACAATACTCTGCTCTGGGCTCCTGGAGCATCAGAGAGAGGACAGATTAGTGTGGACTCGAGATCAACTGGAAGAGGTCAACCATCTTACCTCTCCCCCATGACCAGCCCCAACATCTGAGCTGGTCAACATAGAGGTATAGTTGCTATTGTTATTTATAGGGATAGCCAATTCATTGCCGATCTGGTCAATTAGGGAGTGTTCAAGTAGGGAGTGATAATCATTTAGATTTTGTTTTAGTTTTTCTTTTAATAAATTAATTAGCTAGTGAATTGCATTTTCATTATTTCCATGTGTTTGTTATATGTATATGAATTTGTCCTGGTCACGTGGTCCCTATGAGGCAGAGTTGAATTGGGCGCCGATTCTAACATCGAATCGGAATTCATCATTCCCGTTTAATTAATTCCACACTTAAGATCTTAAAGGGTACCGGTTATAGGGGGATCAAGCCCCAAGGATGATTTATTAGCATGATCGATCCAGACCTCGATCATTGTTCAGTGTTACTGGTCTGGTGGTGGCAGCGGAGGTGACTCTAGGGTTTTGCTCAAAGTCTATGTCACGCCATACGGGTTGTAGAATCCTAAGTCGGTCAATCGTCTTAGGACCACGTGGCGTGGAGTCGGCTTTAGTAAAAGTTTTGGAGCCCCTTAGTATAGAGAACAAAAGTAAGAATACGGGTAGAGGGGGAAAAGGCAGGAAAGATTATTTGAGAAACCCTCCCCGTGTTACAATGGTGCACAGCGGTAGTTTCAACAATTTTGTTTGAAATTGCTGAAAGGCTCACGCGTCTAGCCATTCGAACACGTGCATGGATGCTAGGGAGACAGCCGCGGGCCAGGATTAGCAGTGCGCCTCACAACAGTGCGTTTGAGTGGGGATTGGCGAATCTTGGGTTCTTGCGGGCTGATATGATTAGGGTTTAGTTAATAAGATTAGGCTGTTAAGATTTATTGAAAAGGAGACCGCTCCGAGTTGATTGGACTGGGTACCATACTCGACCCATTGCAATTAATTCAGAGGTGTTGGGAGCCACCATACTCTCAACACCAGTTCCTTGTGGTCTGTCTGGGCGGATATATCTGTGGGACGCCAGGAGATAGTCCGAGGGCGTTGTTAGACGACCCAAAACGCTAGGGAAAACGTAAATCCGTGAAGGGCGTTGCGGCCTCTGAGGGACGGACTAGTAACCTACCTAGCAGTGATTCAACAACTAAGTGATCGCACACTTAGTGGAGGTTGAGTCGTCTCTAGTCTTAATTGTTGCTGAAAGCTGTGTGTCGCTCTGTTAGAACCTAGATGGTCGAGACCCCTAGGCTAGACGGCGGGCCGGTAGGAGCGATTATAAGATTAAGTCGAGTGTATTGTTGAATTAAGTATACTTAAATTTATAAAGTAATTCCGTTTATTTGCGTTGTTCTAGAGATTAATTTTTGATTCCCCTAAATTCAATCCCCGGTTAAATGTTTTCCCAAGTGTTAGTATTTTCTTGTATATTAGGCTAAGTACGTACATTAAGCTTTGCTATTCCCTATTGTATTAGTCTAAGTCAGAGGCGTTGTTGCTAGAGCGTAGTTAATCCTCTGGACTTAAGGCTATATGTCGGTCACGATAGATAAGTGAAGGAGTTTAAGGGATAGTAATTTTCGTGTAAATGTTTAATAGAGTCCGTAGAATATTTCTCAGTATTTCGGGATAAGTTTTCGGCTAAGTCAACGTCGGAAAGTCGTTAACTGTAATTAATTTGTATTCGTGGGTCACGTATATGATCTGGGCGTCATTAGGATTCCCCAGTCGATGAGGATGATATTTTTTCTAGTGTTTACCAGTAAGACGGTAGAATTGTGTTTCAGACTTAGAATTTTTTTTTTGTAGAAACGTAGTTGGAAAAATTTTCTAAGTCCAGCCTTGGGCTAGAATCGTACATTTTGGTGAAAATTCGAATTTTCATGTTTCGTGTATATTCTAGGGTCAGTATTACCCTTTAGTGCGCGCAAGAGACGTAATTCAGTTCTTAAGCATTAAACAGTGGTTATTACATTTTTGCCGAATTTAGTTATTTTTCGAGGAAATCGTCTTGTATTTTTGTCAGAGTCCAAGTGAGGTGAAAATCTCTGATTTTGACGAAAATTCGAATTAATGAGTGTTGAAACCGCCCGATGTGTCAGTATTGTTCTGCATACAGCGTCAGTATTAAATAATAACGTATTTATATCTGTGAACGAGAAAACCCAATTTTTTTGTGAATTAAAGGAGTTTTGTGATATTTAGGGTGATAGAATTTTTCCCTCGGAGTCAGAAAATTGGCAGAGTCCAGTAGTTGAGAAAAACGCAGTTTTTGGTGAAAATTCAAATTTGGTAAGCAAATATATGTTCTGGGTGTCTATATTAATCGCTAGAGCGGTTTATTAACGTAAAACTAGTTATTTTCCTTCAGAACAAAATTTTGATTTTTTCAGCGTTTAAGCGAAAAAGCGCGGGACTTAGTTTTTTTTCAGCGCAGCTGGTCCCGCTCCATCAGTCATCAGTGGCCACGCTGCTCACTTCAAGTGCGTTTAATATTCTGGTACAGTAAATATTCTTTATTAATCCATCACGAGTGCTGCGCGTTAGTTGCGTTATCATTTAAATTGTTTTATATAAATAAGATTCTTTAATTTTTTTTAACGTAAAGGACTTAGGTTTCAGCAATAGAACTGCGGGATATTGCATGGTCAGACACAAGTGCGGGGCAGAAACTCATTCATCGAATTCACTTCAGCGATTCTCTCAATAAATCGGTGTATTTCCTATTTTGGGAATTTAGTAGTTTTCTCTTGGAAAAGAGTTGTGATTTTTTTTTATATTGTGTAAGATCACGGTTGTAGTGAGTCCGGGTCGAGGGTGTACTAAAGGGTAGTTACAAGAGACATGGCATACCGGGAATCACAGGAAATGTTTAACCCAGACAGTGACCAGTCAGTAGGGACCAGTGGGAGTGGAAGTGTAGAGGACAGCACCTCTTCCGACACCACGGGGAACCGCTCAGGTAGCTCAGCTGATGTGACAGGTGGGGTCAGTGGGACTGAAGCGACGAGTTCACGGGTTCCGCATGGGACTGGGCAGGCGAGGGTATCTTTCCATCCCAGTAGAGATACGATTATTGACATGAGTTGGGAGTCTTGCGAGGATTCGTCCCAAGAGTGGGGAGAGTCGTCTTGGGTTCTTCCACAAATAACATCGACGCCATGCCAACAGGGCAGACAGGGAGCTCGACAGTGGGCCTCAGTTAGTATGGTAGGACGTCCCACTTCGCTCGGTAGAGAACAGCAACCTGTTCAACGGGAACAGGAACAACCACACCAACAGCAGGAACTACACAACATAACACCAATACCTCAACACCTAGGTACACCTCATCCGTCACTACAACAACCCCAACCCCACCTCCCATACCAACCCCATCTTCAATTCCCATACCAACCCCATCCTCAATTCCCATACCAACCCTTCCCCCAACCCCAGGCCACTCCATACCCATTCCAACCCCAGGCCACCCCATACCCATTCCAACCTCAGGCCACCCCATACCCATCCCAATTCCAGGCCACCCCATACCCATTCCAACCTCAGGCCACCCACACCACACCTCAACCCCAACCTCAATCCACACCCCAACCCGAGGTCACCCACACCATACCTCAACCCCAACCTCCATCCACACCCCAACCAGAGGCCACCCACACCATTCCTCAACCCCAACCTCCATCCACACTCCAACCCCAGGCCACCCACACCATACCTCAACCCCAACCCCAGGCCGCCACAGCCTTAGACAGGCAGATGCGCGCGGAGACGCCGGGCACTCAGTTGTCGCCATACGTAGAGGCGTTAAGTAAAGGCCAGGGAGCCAAGCCGAGTAACTGTGGCGCGGGTTCATCAGGCGGGAAGCAGCCCTCAGCTGCAAGTTCGAGCCACCCTGCGCGGGATAACAACAGGGATCCGTGGAGGTGTTACTCCTGCGGGAAGCGCGGGCATATACAGAGGGACTGTAAAGTCACTACTACGAAAGCATGAAAGCAGGCTCCTAGTGATGCTAGGCCTACTTTTGAGGTGAAAGTGGAAGGTGTGAGATTGACAGCTTTTGTTGATACAGGAAGCCAGGCAACGGTAATTAAAAAGTCAGCCTTCAGCACTTTTAAGTATGCACGTCTTAAACGTTGCGCAAAGACATTAACAGCGGTCAATGGGGAAAAGATTGAGATCGTAGGTCAAGGTACAGTTAATTTTGAGATTGATGGGGAATTGCAGCCTCACACATGTACGATCGTAGAGAACCTTGATTTTCCTGGTCACATCTTAATGGGAACTGATTTTCTGTCACGATTTGATTATTCCTTGTCTGCTCAAAAAGGGGCTAGGAACTGCAGGTTGCAGTTGGGAGAGACTTCCTACCCAGTGGAGATGATCGACCATCCCCCAGTTGTAGCTTCACTTAAGAGGAAGCTGAAATATAATGCGCACTATCCAAAATTGATTTTTAAGTCTCTTCCAGACACAGTTAAGAGGTCATGCGCATTGCATGCATTGACCAGAGTTGCCCACCACATTCTGTTAAATTTATTAAAGTAGCCGTGGGACGTCACATACAACCAGGTACCACCCTTCAGGTGGCTGGGAGATGTGATAGTTTATTAATTCCTCATCACTTAATTGTAGTGCTCGATATAGGTGCACTCATTCCAGTGGTCAATCTTTCACATAAGACTTTTCGCTTCAGGGCAGGTGATAGGGTATCTCAGGGAACCATGGTGGAGGACACAGAAATCTTTCACCATGAGTCAGCTGAGACGCCAACCATCACTGCACAATGTAGTGCATTGCACATGTCAGATACGAGAACTCCATCCAAGGTACAATACGAGACGAGAAATATTGCACAGAATGTAGAAGAAGTAGAAAAATTAATTTCAGCACTTGATTTGCAACATGTTACATAGGCGGATAGGAAGGCACTGAGAGGAGTTTTGCGAAAATTCCCGAAATTATTTGCGACAGAGGATGACCAGATTGGTCTCCTTGATAAGATTGAGCACACCATTCCAACTGGTGATCATTTGTGTGTACGAGACAGTGGAGGTTGCCGGAACAGGCAAAGAACGTTATCAGGGAGGAGTGCCGAAAATGTTGAGACAGGGCCTGATAGAGCCCTATAGTACGTCACCGCGGCTCTCTCCTGTTGTGCTAGTTCGGAAACCGGACGGTAGTTATCGTTTCTGTGTTGACTACCGGAAGGTGAACGAATTAACTAAGGGTGATGTGTATCCGTTGCCCCGAATACAGGAGATAATAGATCAATTTGGTGCTGCTAAGTATTTCTCAACTCTTGACGCGAAATCGGCGTATTGGGCGATTCCGGTGGCAGAACAGGATAGGGAAAAAACAGCATTCTCGGATGGTAGGCACACTTATCAATTCCGTAGGATGCCGTTTGGTTTGAAGACAGCGCCCTCGTCGTTTCAGAGAGCCATCAACTTCATCCTTAGTCCGGTACAGGGTAGGCATTCTTTAGCGTACCTGGATGATGTTGTGATATATTCCAGGACATTTGAGGAACACCTACGGGACTTGACTGAGACTTTGAAGTTGTTAGATCAGGCAGGTTTCAGGCTGAATGTTCAGAAGTGCACCCTGGCGGCTCAGAAATTCAAATTTCTGGGGTTCCAGGTGTGCCCAGACGGTATCCAACCTGACCCAGATTCTTGCCGCGCCATTGCTGACATGCCTACTCCAAGGACAGCAAAGGACGTGCGTAGGTTTTTGGGGCGGCCGGATATTTTCGTCGTCATATTGAAGGTTTCGCTGGCATTTCAGCACCCCTGACTGATCTGACAAAGAAAAATGCGAAGTTTGTGTGGAAATCTGAGCATGACGAGGCCTATCGCAAACTGAAAGACCAACTAATCACGACACCGGTATTGGCTATTCCCGATTTTGAGATAGAGTGGGAAGTGCACACTGACGCCAGCGGTATTGCTATTGGCGGGTGCTTAATTCAGCGAGATGCGGATAATTTACCCCATCCAGTAGCCTATTTCAGTAGGAAGGTCAAAGGACCTGAAGTTCGTTATTCAGCTACGGATCGGGAGGCACTGGCTGTAGTAGAATCAGTTAGGTATTTCGAGCCTTACCTATTTCAGCGGCACTTTGTAATCTACACAGACCATCGAGCGTTAACACACATATTTAAAAAGCGAACAAAATGCCCACGAATGTCACGCTGGTCTCCCGAACTTTCGGCCCACTCATTCCAGATTTTGTACAAGCCTGGTCCAGCACATGTTGTGCCAGATACGCTAAGTAGAAACATAGCGGAAGTTCAAGTTAATGAAAATATTGAAACCATTCCATCAGATAAAATGAGAGAATACCAGATGAGCGAGCCTAGATGGAGAGAAATTATTGAGTATTTAGAGGAAGGAAAATACCCAAAAACGAAAAAGAATTTACCTATTCATGATTTTGAGATGAAACAGGGCGTCCTGTATTACGTTAATAGCCAGAATGATAGGGCAGTATTTCAGCTAGTTATTCCGGACGCGTTGCGGTCATCAGCGTTAAAGCTTGCGCATGCTTCTAAAATTGCAGGGCATCCGGGGGTCTTTAAAACCCACTTAAAAGCAAAATCTCTATTTTATTTTCCAGGATTACTTTCTGAAGTAATCAATTTCGTGAAGTCGTGCCCTCGTTGCCAGAGGAGGAAAGGCACCCTTAAGGTACAAGCCCCATTTCAGGAATTCCCTGAAATTCGTGAGCCGTTAGATCGTGTGGGGGCCAATTTGATTGATTTACATCAGTCATTCAGGTAACAGATACGTGTTGGTGCTAGTTGACCATCTGTCTAGGTACACTACTCTAGTAGCATTACCTCAGAAGGATTCTCGTACGGTTGCAGATGTGTTCTTGCGTAGGTTCGTTACTGTATTCGGTCCTCCTAAAGTTTTAGTCTCTGACCGGGGTCAAGAATTCAATGGGAATGTATTTAGAGAAGTTTGTAAGATTTTAGAGACAACTTCGGCTTTTACAACAGCCTACCACCCACAAGCAAACGGAATGACGGAACGGACTAACCGTTCAGTCAAGAATATGCTTGCAATCCTTGCTGAACATGACGCAAACACCTGGGATGAACACCTATCCTATGTTCAATTAGCCTTGAATGCTGCCATCCACCAATCAATTAACACCCAACCACTTCATTTGTTTACTGGTAATTCATGCAATTTCCCCTCAGGTCTGCTTAACAGACATAATGTTGCATACGGGGAGGACTATCCTTCAGAGGTCCTTGGAAAAATGAGAAAGGCATGGAATATTGCAGCTGAAGCGTCCAAGAAGGCACGGACTCGGTATGCTCATTTTTATGACAAGAAAGTGCGCCCCCTTGAGTTGAAGGAAGGAAGCCTCGTATTGAGGTGAATGAGGCTGCGCCCGCCAATCAGAGCAGGAAACTAGCTCCGAGGTGGCGAGGACCATATAGAGTAATTAAAAGGGCGGGGCCGGTTAATCTTGTTATAAAGGGAGTATTCGAGAACCAGGTGGAAGGGACAATTCATGTAAATAAATTGAAACAATATCATGCTAGAGAGGAATTAGAACTGCCTTCAGCGGGTCTAGTTCCTGACTCAGCAGTGCTGACTCAGGGCTTCACCGACGAGTCAGAGGATGACCCTCTGTCATCGCTCATCAGTAGTCAGGTGCAGTCTCGCCACCCTATGGTGACGAGATCTCGCGATATACAGTAAAATAACTTCCTTGGTTAGTATAATTTAGTATTCATTAGATTTTCCTGTAAAGGCAATGAGATGTACTATCTCTATACTTGACTCAGGTAGCAACTTTTACCGTGCTCTGGGGTTCCACCTCCACCAAACCCAGAGTATATCTATGCTTCCGCTGTGTTGTGTCTGTCTGTTCCCAGGTCTGAGTGGTACACCGACCCAGTTGTTCCAGCCACACGTGAACCCTTGTCTGTAAAGACCGAGGGGGGAGGCACGTTACACAAAGACCTCCCCCCAACAGACCCGGTAACCCATACATCAGTTACTTTGGGGATGAGTGACTATCCAAGAGTCACCCGGCCGACGCCTCACGTCACTAACGAGGTTGTCAGGGCCAGCGAGCTGTCCACATTATAGCAGTCACCGGAGGTGCCATACAACGCCGGGGTAGCCGTCTCGAGATCACTTCTACCCACCTGCTGCGTCATCAGGACTGCAGCCATTCCGGCAGTGTTGGAGGAGAGGTCAAGAAATGGAAAGCGCGTAGCAGTACTCAAGAATTTTGCTGGAAGATTAATGATTACGTCATCTGAAGCAACTGGAAAGCGGAACTAAGGCGGTCACAGGTGGAAGGTACGGTTTCCCTACAGAGTTCCGGGACTCGCCAATAGAAGGTCGCAAAATTGCCTCCTTTGGCCTAAAGTCGGAGGAACGAGGGTATACACAGTTGGTGTTTACGGCCTAGTAACCTGGGGACATCAAGAAACGCCTGAGATGACGTGAGCAATGATGGAAGACGAGATTCACCTGTTCTGCAAACAAGCAACCCGCCTATACGACCTTCTGACACCACTCCTGTTACGAGACACGTTTGGTACACCCAGTCCTGCTCTGCTGTGGTCATCTACGACGTCAAGTTTAACATCAAGACTGCCGTGTGCACTGTGATTGATATGAAGGCGTGTGGACTGTCGGGAGCCAGGTCAATGGCCGAAGTAACAGTATTCTACAGCTGTCACTTGGCGCTCCGCTCTACTACACTCTGTCGTCATTCAAGAGAACCGGATGGGAGTACAAGAGGACCAGGTATTGATGTCTACACATGGGAAGAAGCCAGATCGACATCGTCATCGTCAGCGACTACATTCAGCATCCAGCAGCATCGATTTTTTTTCTCGATTACTCAATATGAACAATTGATACAAACAACAAAGTTGGCTCTGAACATCTGTATAAAGAATATCTGGATACTTTTGTTTAAATGTTGAAAAACAGATTTAGAATCACAATACTTTATAAATGTTGAAAAACAGATTTAAAATAATTATGGTATAATGATATATGAAAATTTTACTCTATAAATTGGTCAGTAATCAAAATCGAAGCCCCTGTGAAATTGTTTAAGCCCAGAACAAACGGTTATGGAAAATTATGTGGTGTGCTATTTTTTCAGAATCTTTGAACACAGGAGAGGCGGACCAATATAAACATTGACACTTCTAGTGAGTGAGAACACTTGGCTGTACAGTCAGCTGAAACCTGTGATATAGTATAGGAATTTTTTTTATATTTTTAGATACATGTAATAAACGTTAGGTGTGTTCCTTAGCATGTCAAGGTTGACATTGAGTGGGGAATGGGTAGCACACGGATGTGTACCTGATAGTTCCGTAGTACGCTCCCGGTTGACAAAGTTCAGTCTGAAGATATACAATACAATACAATACAATTTTATTTAGGTAAGGTACATACATACAATAAATTTTTACAAGGATTGGTTGACTTATAGGTAGAGCTAGTACATACAATGCCTAAAGCCACTATTACGCAAAGCGTTTCGGGCATGATAAACTTAAATGACAAGCTTAATACTAATTGAGCATAATGAGTAGAATGAAAACAAGAAATGAAAACATAGATGAAAAAGCAGCACAAATACAATTATGTCGACAAACAGCGCTCTTTAAAGAAAAAAACAGACATTGGTTGACAATAGAAGGGTAAGGTAGGTTACAGGGAATTTATTAGGTATAGCTTCGCTTTTAACTTAAACTGGTTGAGAGAGGTACAGTCTTTAACATGGTTGGGAAGGTCATTCCACATTCTGGGCCCCTTGATTTGTAGAGCATTTCTAGTTTGATTAAGTCGTACTCTTGGAATATCAAAGCTGTATTTATTTCTGGTGTGATGCTCATGGGTTCTGATACAACCTTCTATGAAGCTTTTGAGATCAGGATTGGCATTATAGTTTAGCGTTTTATATATGTATAATACACATGAGAGAATGTGCAGTGACTTAATGTCTAACATATTCAGAGATTTAAGTAGGGGTACTGAGTGATGTCTGGGGCCCGAATTGGATTTTGTCCTAATAGCAGCTTTGTGTTAAGTAATTAGAGGACGTAAGTGATTTTGGGTAGTAGAGCCCCAAGCACAAATACCATAGTTGAGATATGGATAGATAAGGGAGTAATAGAGAGTCACCAGGGCAGGGCGTGGTACATAATATCTGATCTTAGAAAGAATGCCCACAGTTTTTGAAACTATTTTTTGATATGTTTAGAATGTGTCCCTGGAAAGTCAGCTTGTGGTCAATGAGAATGCCAAGGAATTTGCCATCTAATTTGTTACAAATTTGGGTATTGTTTATTTTGAGATTTATTTGATTAGAGGATTTATTGCCAAACAGAATATAGAAGGTTTTGTCAATGTTAAGGGTGAGTTTGTTGGCAGTTAGCCACAGATGGACTTTATTTAGCTCAGTATTTACTGTGGCATTTAGAGCAAGGGGATCGGGACTGGAGTAAATGAAGGTTGTGTCGTCAGCAAATAGAATTGGTTTGAGGTGTTGGGAGGCATTTGGAAGGTCATTAATGTAGATGAGAAAGAGGAGAGGGCCAAGTATGCTGCCCTGGGGAACACCAATGTTGATGGGTAGGGTGGGAGAAATTGTATTATTCACAGAAACATATTGGAGCCTGTCAGTAAGGTAGGATTTGAGGTATTGTAGGGAGTGTCCTCTGACTCCATAATGATGTAATTTAAGAAGAAGGTTTTGGTGGTTGACAGTATCAAAAGCTTTACGCAGGTCCACAAACAACCCAACAGGGAACTCATTTTTATCAAGAGCTGTATGAATCGAGTTAAGCATACTAATAAGTGCATCGTTAGTGCTTTTTTTGGGTCTGAAGCCATATTGGCAAGGGCTAAGTATATTGAGTTTGGCTAGATATGAGTAAAGCTGCTTATAGATTAGTCTTTCAAAAATTTTTGACAAGTTTGGCAGGATAGATATAGGTCTGTAGTTGTTAACATCTGTGAGATTACCACATTTGTGGACAGGCGTTACTCTCGCTTTTTTTTAGAATATCTGGGATGGTTTGGAGTTCAAGTGACTTGTTGAAGAGCAATGCAATAGCAGGGGCTAAAGATCTGGAGGCTTTTTTGTAAATTAAAGTTGGTATCTCCTCAAGGGCACCAGACTTGGTTTTAAGGGAAAGGATTATCTCATTGACGTCAGTGGAATTAATAGGCTTTAGGTACAGAGACTGTGGATAGTTACCTGAAAGATAGTCATTAATGTCTATACTGGAAGATGGAATATCATTTGCAAGGGATGAACCAATGGAAGAGAAGAACCTATTGAACTCAATAGCAGAATCAGAGGCTGAAAGCTGACCATCGTTATTAGACAGGAGAGTCGGTTAGTTATTTAAAGACTTCTTTGATCCCAATATTTGAGAAATGGTTCTCCAAGTTTGTTTAATGTTGCTCTTTATTTGGGTAAATTTATCTTCGTAGTATTTAGTTTTGGCTCGTCTAATTATCTTAGACAGCAATAATGAGTAATTCTTTGAGAATTCTTTGGAGACAATTCCTAACCTATACTTCTTCTCAAGGTCATGTTTTTTATTAATAGATTTAAGTATTCCCTTTGTAAGCCAGGGATTGTTAAGCCTTTTGGTTGTGACTTGTTTTGTAAGCATAGGACAGTGGGTATTATAAAGGCTAAGAGTTTTTTGAAGAAAAGAATGCACTGCTAGGTTGATGTCCACTATGTTACCTAACTCGGACTCCCAGTTGACATTATCAGCAGCAGTTATAAAATTGTCTATAGCAGTTTCATTGTGTAGTCTAAAACGTATCACTCTTGACTCAAGAGGTGGTTTGCTAATGTTAGTTAAGAGAAATGTGGGGTAATGATCTGTAGTGCTATCGGTGATTATACCTGAAGTAAGCGGAGAGGTTATGTTTGTCCAGATGTGATCTAGCGTCATGGCAGTGCTATCAGTGATTCTAGTAGGTCTAGTGATTAAGGGTATGAGGAAGCAGGAATTCATACAGTTGAGGAAGCTAACAGCAGTGGGGTGTTCAGGCTCGCAGAGGTCAATATTAAAGTCCCCTGCGATAATTAGGTGGTTTTTGTTCAGTCTGTTATCAAGTATTAGATTTCTAAGGTTTGAGTTGAATTCGGACACATCAGTGTTAGGAATTCTATAAACTGCACCCACAGTCAGGACAGACTCGGCACCCTTGACTCTGAAGCTGGCGAAGATATACTCCCCATAGCAGTCTCTGGTTCTAATTTCTTTTAAGCATGTTAGTTCTTGGTGGTAGTAAAGAGCAGTGCCACCACCTCTCTGAAGTTGACGACAGTTGTGAATTGCTGAGTAGTTAGGCATGTTAAAGAGCTGAGTAGTATCCTCTTTCAACCATGTTTCAGTAAGTATAATAAAAGAGAATTTGTTGTCAATAGCTTCAATCAAGGCACTAACATCATCGAAGTGTTTACCTAGGGATCTAACGTTCAAATTGATTACAGAGATATTGTGATTATGAGTTAATACATTGTTTACATCATGTGCTGCAAAATATCTGCAATTTAGATCATTAAAGTGATAATTGTCATAGATATTGGATAAGAGGTTAAGTTCAGGGTCTATACTTGTCTGCATAAAAAAAGCTGATTGCAGGAAAAACAAGGGAAGAAAGGCAAATAACAAGGTAGAAATAAGCTTTAAAATAGGGAAAAAGATGTACACAGTACAGTACAAAGCACTCAAAAGGGGCTTACAGGGGTACAATGGAGTAAGGGAGTATGACTAGGCTAGGCAACCTAGGTAATAAATGAGATTAACGAAAAAACATATAAACATGGACTATACAAAACACAAGATATAGAAATACAAAACAAAAATATAAACAAGACTAAGCAATACAAAAACAAATTGAGCAAAAATGAAAAATGAGGTAGATTGCTTACAAGTACTCTCAGGTACACTGTAACAATTTGCAATTTGAGATGCAGGCAAAGCCAGGGGTACAATGGAGTAAGGGAGCATGGCGAGGGTAGGCAACCTAGGTAATAAATGGAATCAAAGAAAAGTTGAATAATAAGCATAGGCAAATTTAAGCTAATGATTATTAACTATAAATAGTTCGGTTATGACTGTATAATTAATAAGACCTGAAGAACTATTTATGCACTCAATTAAATAATTTCAGTAAATGACTAGTTAAGAGTAAGTTAAAAATTAAGTCAGAAAATGAAACAATGAGACTTAGGAAACCTAGCCCCACTAGTTGACAGGGGGTTAATTAAGTTAATTCACTGGGAGTGATACTGAGCTGAGACAGACCACATTGGGAGAGGAAAGCGTTGAGGTTCTCTTCTTTAGTAATTGTGAACATTTTGCCCTCTGCGGTTTTTCTCACCTTTATCAGTCCATCTCTAACGAAGCACTGATGAATCGCATCTGGGTTTTTTTGACGGATTTGACGCAGGCGGTAGAGGAGGTGCTGTCTGTTCCTAGTCAAGCACTCGTTGATGTATAATCCCGTCCGTTGGGCTACAGCTGTCCGGACTAGATTGGATTTCGTGAACTGGGAAGACAGCTTCAGGCGAATTTTCCGTTGGTTTTGACCTGATGGATTCTTTTTGCCTACTCTGTAGGCAGCAATAACGTCAGATTTGTTTAGAATGAGCTGCAATTTGTCTTTTAAGAGATCCAGAGCTATTTCGACACAGTTTTCACCATCATGTTCCACAGGTATATCTTGGGACGACATTGTAACAAACTAGGCTGGTTGTAAGAATTATCCAGAATGGTTTATCTACAAGGGAGAATGGGAAGCTGGACCCGCGTGGTGACCCGGGACCTGACCCCAGGGAATTCGCGGTGAAAATAATTGACGCCTTGTTCATAGTTTTGTATAATGAACCATTCTATAGTATTCACTTATTTAGAGAAATTAGCCTTTATTAATTTTGTATTAAAATGGTATTGGATAATATTCCTGGTTATAGTACCAAGAGTATTCTAATTATTAGGAGACTTGAGTTAAGTCACCATCAGTGACGTCACGAACCAGATCTAAGTTGTAAGGCGGAGTGACCGGCGGTCATAGGTCATCAGAGTTGACATGTCCACTATTTCTCAAAGGTCAAATAGCCATTTGGTGATCGGGAACAGCTCTGCCGTTAGATGCTTGTGTAATTTAACTTCAGTAAAATAATTCAACCAGTCTGGATCAATTATGTACAACAGAGGTTAATTGTTATAATTTAAACCTTGCTAAGTAACTTGGTAAGCGATGCGGAACAATACAATGCTCTAGTCTGGGGAAGACCAGAGAGAGGACAGATTAGTGTGGACTCGAGACCAACTGGGAGAGGTCAACCATCTTACCTCTCCCCCAAGACCAGCCCCAACATCTGAGCTGGTCAACATAGAGGTATAGTTGCTATTGTTATTTATAGGGATAGTCAATTCATTGCCGATCTGGTCAATTAGGGAGTGTTCCAGTAGGGAGTGATAATCATTTAGATTTTGTTTTAGTTTTTCTTTTAATAAATTAATTAGCTAGTAAATTGCAGTTTCATTATTTCCATGTGTTTGTTATATGTATATGAATTTGTCCTGGTCACGTGGTCCCTAAGAGGCAGAGTTGAATTGGGCGCCGATTCTAACATCGAATCGGAATTCATCATTCCCATGTAATTACTTCCACACTTAAGATCTTAAAGGGTACTGGTTATAGGGGGATCAAGCCCCAAGGATGATTAATTAGCATGATCGATCTAGACCTCGATCATTGCTCAGTGTTTCTGGTCTGGTGGTGGCGGCGGAGGCGACTCTAGGGTTTTGCTCAAAGCCTAGGTCACGTCATACGGGTTGTAGAATCCTAAGTCGGTCAATCGTCTTAGGACCACGTGGCGTGGAGTCGGCTTTAGTAAAAGTTTTGGAGTCCCTTGTAGAGAATAAAAAGTAAGAATACGGGTAGAGGGGGAAAAGGAAGGAAAGATCATTCGAGAAACCCTCCCCGTGTTACAGGACCCCACACTGACCCCACACTGACAGGACCCCACACTGGCAGGACCCCACACTGGCAGGACCCCACACTGGCAGGACCCCACACTGGCAGGACCCCACACTGGCAGGACCCCACACCGGCAGGACGCCACACTGGCAGGACCCCATACTGGCAGGACCCCACACCGACAGGACGCCACACTGGCAGGACCGCACACTGGCAGGACCCCACACTGGCAGGACGCCACACCTGATGGACGCCACACTGGCAGGACCCCACACTGGCAGGACGCCACACTGGCAGGACGCCACACTGGCAGGACGCCACACCTGATGGACGCCACACTGGCAGGACCCCACACTGGCAGGACGCAACACTGGCAGGACGCCACACCGGCAGGACGCCACACCTGATGGACGCCACACTGGCAGGACGCCACACTGGCAGGACCCCACACTGGCAGGACGTCACACCGGCAGGACGCCACACTGGCAGGACGCCACACCGGCAGGACGCCACACTGGCAGGACGCCACACCGGCAGGTCGCCACACTGGCACGACGCCACACTGGCAGGACGTCACACCGGCAGGACGCCACACTGGCAGGATGCAACACTGGCAGGACCCCACACTGGCAGGACGACACACCGGCTGGACGCCACAACTGATAGACGTCACACCGGCAGGACGCCACACTGGCAGGATGCCACACCGGCAGGACGCCACACTGGCAGGACGCCACACCGGCAGGACGCCACACCTGATAGACGTCACACCGGCAGGACGCCACACATGATAGACGTCACACCGGCAGGACGCCACACTGGCAGGACGCCACACCGGCAGGACGCCACACCTGATAGACGTCACACCGGTAGGACTCCACACTGGCAGGACGCCACACTGGCAGGACCCCACACCGGCAGGACGCCACACTGGCAGGACGCCACACTGGCAGGACGCCACACCGGCAGGACCCCACACTGGCAGGACCCCACACCGGCAGGACCCCACACTGGCAGGACCCCACACTGACAGGACGTCACACCGGTAGGACGCCACACTGGCAGGACCCCACACTGGCAGGACGCCACACTGGCAGGACGCCACACTGGCAGGACGCCACACTGGCAGGACGCCACACTGACAGGACGCCACACTGGCAGGACGCCACACTGGCAGGACGCCACACTGACAGGACGCCACACTGGCAGGACGCCACACTGGCAGGACGCCACACTGGCAGGACCCCACACTGGCAGGACCCCACACTGGCAGGACGCCACACTGGCAGGACCCCACACTGGCAGAACCCCACACTGGCAGGACCCCACACTGGCAGGACGCCACACTGACAGGACGCCACACTGGCAGGACGCCACACTGGCAGAACCCCACACTGGCAGGACGCCACACTGACAGGACGCCACACTGGCAGGACGCCACACTGGCAGGACGCCACACTGGCAGGACGCCACACTGACAGGACGCCACACTGGCAGGACCCCACACCGGCAGGACGCCACACTGGCAGGACGCCACACTTGCCGGACCCCACACTTGCCGGACCCCACACTGGCAGGACGCCACACTGGCAGGACGCCACACTGGCAGGACCCCACACTGCCAGGACCCCACACTGGCAGGACGCCACACTGGCAGGACCAGACACCGACAGGACGCCACACTGGCAGGACCCCACACTGGCAGGACCCCACACCGACAGGACCCCACACTGGCAGGACGCCACACCGGCAGGACGCCACACCTGATGGACGCCACACTGGCAGGACGCCACACTGGCAGGACCCGACACTGGCAGGACGTCACACTGGCAGGACCCCACACTGGCAGGACACCACACCTGATGGACGCCACACTGGCAGGACCCCACACTGGCAGGACGCCACACTGGCAGGACGCCACACCGGCAGGACCCCACACTGGCAGGACGCCACACTGGCAGGACCCCACACCGGCAGGACCCCACACTGGCAGGACCCCGCACTGACAGGACGTCACACCAGTAGGACGCCACACTGGCAGAACCCCACACTGGCAGGACGCCACACTGGCAGGACGCCACACTGGCAGGACGCCACACTGGCAGGACGCCACACTGGCAGGACGCCACACTTGCCGGACCCCACACTGGCAGAACGCCACACTGGCAGGACGCCACACTTGCCGGACCCCACACTGGCAGGACGCCACACTGGCAGGACGCCACACTTGCCGGTCCCCACACTGGCAGGACCCCACACTGGCAGGACCCCACACTGGCAGGACGCCACACTGGCAGGACCCCACACTGGCAGGACGCCACACTGGCAGGACCCCACACCGGCAGGACCCCACACTGGCAGGACCCCACACTGGCAGGACCCCACACTGGCAGGACGCCACACTGGCAGGACGCAACACTGGCAGGACGCCACACCGGCAAAACGCCACTCTGGCAGGACCCTACACTGGCAGGACGCCACACTGGCAGGACCCCACACTGGCAGGACGCCACACCGGCAGGACGCCACAACGCCACACTGGCAGGACGCCACACCGGCAGGACGCCACACTGGCAGGACGATACACTGGCAGGACGCCACACTGGCAGGACGCCACACTGGCTGGACGCCACACCGGCAGCACCCCACACTGGCAGGACGCCACACTGGCAGGACGCCTCACTGGCAGGACGCCACACTGGCAGGACGCCACACTGGCAGGACGCCACACTGGCAGGACGCCTCACTGGCAGGACGCCACAATGGCAGGACGCCACACTGGCAGGACCCCACACTGGCAGGACCCCACACTGGCAGGACCCCACACTGGCAGGACCCCACACTGGCAGGACCCCACACTGGCAGGACGCCACTCCGGCAGGACTTCACACTGGCAAGACGCCACACTGGCAGGACGCCACACTGGCAGGACGCCACACCGGCAGGATGCCACACCGGCAGGACGCCACACTGGCAGGACCCCACAGTGGCAGGACCCCACACTGGCAGGACGCCACACCGGCAGGACGCCACACTGGCAGGACGCCACACTGGCAGGACGCCACACCGGCAGGACCCCACACTGGCAGGACCCCACACTGGCAGGACGCCACACTGGCAGGACCCCACACTGGCAGGACGCCACACTGGCAGGACCCCACACTGGCAGGACCCCACACTGACAGGACCCCACACTGGCAGGACGCCACACTGGCAGGACGCCACACTGGCAGGACGCCACACTGGCAGGACGCCACACTGGCAGGACCCCACACTGGCAGGACGCCACACCGGCAGGACGCCACACTGGCAGGACGCCACACTGGCAGGACGCCACACCGGCAGGACTTCACACTGGCAGGACCCCACACTGGCAGGACCCCACACCGGCAGGACCCCACACTGGCAGGACCCCACACTGGCAGGACCCCACACTGACAGGACGTCACACCGGTAGGACCCCACACTGGCAGGACGTCACACCGGCAGGACCCCCACACTGACAGGACGTCACACCGGTAGGACCCCACACTGACAGGACGTCACACCGGCAGGACCCCACACTGGCAGGACGCCACACTGGCAGGACGCCACACTGGCAGGACGTCACACCGGCAGGACCCCACACTGACAGGACGTCACACCGGTAGGACCCCACACTGACAGGACGTCACACCGGCAAGACCCCACACTGGCAGGACGCCACACTGGCAGGACGCCACACTGACAGGACGTCACACCGGTAGGACGCCACACTGGCAGGACCCCACACTGGCAGGACGCCACACTGGCAGGACGCCACACTGGCAGGACGCCACACTGGCAGGACGCCACACTGGCAGGACGCCACACTGACAGGACGCCACACTGGCAGGACGCCACACTGGCAGGACGCCACACTGGCAGGACGCCACACTGGCAGGACGTCACACCGGCAGGACCCCACACTGACAGGACGTCACACCGGTAGGACCCCACACTGACAGGACGTCACACCGGCAGGACCCCACACTGGCAGGACGCCACACTGGCAGGACGCCACACTGACAGGACGTCACACCGGTAGGACGCCACACTGGCAGGACCCCACACTGGCAGGACGCCACACTGGCAGGACGCCACACTGGCAGGACGCCACACTGGCAGGACGCCACACTGGCAGGACGCCACACTGACAGGACGCCACACTGGCAGGACGCCACACTGGCAGGACGCCACACTTGCCGGACCCCACACTTGCCGGACCCCACACTGGCAGGACCCCACACCGACAGGACGCCACACTGGCAGGACCCCACACTGGCAGGACGCCACACTGGCAGGACCCCACACTGGCAGAACCCCACACTGGCAGGACGCCACACTGACAGGACGCCACACTGGCAGGACCCCACACTGGCAGGACCCCACACCGGCAGGACGCCACACTGGCAGAACCCCACACTGGCAGGACCCCACACTGGCAGGACGCCACACTGACAGGACGCCACACTGGCAGGACCCCACACTGGCAGGACCCCACACCGGCAGGACACCTCACCGGCAGGACGCCACACCGGCAGGACACCACACTGGCAGGACGCCACACTGGCAGGACCCCACACTGGCAGGACGCCACACTGGCAGGACCCCACACTGGCAGGACGCCACACTGGCAGGACCCCACACTGGCAGGACCCCACACTGACAGGACCCCACACTGGCAGGACGCCACACTGGCAGGACGCCACACTGGCAGGACGCCACACTGGCAGGACGCCACACTGGCAGGACCCCACACTGGCAGGACGCCACACCGGCAGGACGCCACACTGGCAGGACGCCACACTGGCAGGACGCCACACCGGCAGGACTTCACACTGGCAGGACCCCACACTGGCAGGACCCCACACCGGCAGGACCCCACACTGGCAGGACCCCACACTGGCAGGACCCCACACTGACAGGACGTCACACCGGTAGGACCCCACACTGGCAGGACGTCACACCGGCAGGACCCCACACTGACAGGACGTCACACCGGTAGGACCCCACACTGACAGGACGTCACACCGGCAGGACCCCACACTGGCAGGACGCCACACTGGCAGGACGCCACACTGGCAGGACGTCACACCGGCAGGACCCCACACTGACAGGACGTCACACCGGTAGGACCCCACACTGACAGGACGTCACACCGGCAGGACCCCACACTGGCAGGACGCCACACTGGCAGGACGCCACACTGACAGGACGTCACACCGGTAGGACGCCACACTGGCAGGACCCCACACTGGCAGGACGCCACACTGGCAGGACGCCACACTGGCAGGACGCCACACTGGCAGGACGCCACACTGGCAGGACGCCACACTGACAGGACGCCACACTGGCAGGACGCCACACTGGCAGGACGCCACACTATCAGGACGCCACACTGGCAGGACGTCACACCGGCAGGACCCCAGACTGACAGGACGTCACACCGGTAGGACCCCACACTGACAGGACGTCACACCGGCAGGACCCCACACTGGCAGGACGCCACACTGGCAGGACGCCACACTGACAGGACGTCACACCGGTAGGACGCCACACTGGCAGGACCCCACACTGGCAGGACGCCACACTGGCAGGACGCCACACTGGCAGGACGCCACACTGGCAGGACGCCACACTGGCAGGACGCCACACTGACAGGACGCCACACTGGCAGGACGCCACACTGGCAGGACGCCACACTTGCCGGACCCCACACTTGCCGGACCCCACACTGGCAGGACCCCACACCGACAGGACGCCACACTGGCAGGACCCCACACTGGCAGGACGCCACACTGGCAGGACCCCACACTGGCAGAACCCCACACTGGCAGGACGCCACACTGACAGGACGCCACACTGGCAGGACCCCACACTGGCAGGACCCCACACCGGCAGGACGCCACACTGGCAGAACCCCACACTGGCAGGACCCCACACTGGCAGGACGCCACACTGACAGGACGCCACACTGGCAGGATCCCACACTGGCAGGACCCCACACCGGCAGGACACCTCACCGGCAGGACGCCACACCGTCAGGACACCTCACCGGCAGGACGCCACACCGGCAGGACGTCACACTGGCAGGACGCAACACTGGCAGGACGCAACACCGGCAGGACGCGACACCGGCAGGACGCCACACCGGCAGGACGCCACACCGGCAGGACGCCACACTGGTAGGACGCCACACCGGCAGGACGCCACACCGGCAGGACGCCACACTGGCAGGACGCCACACCGGCAGGAAGCCACACCGGCAGGACGCCACACCGGCAGGACGCCACACCGGCAGGACGCCACACTGGCAGGACGCCACACTGGCAGGACGCCACACCGGCAGGACGCCACAGCTCACCACAGTGATCACGGTTCCACGTCACCAGCGACTCCACTGTGTCTGTAAAGAGTTTACACAGACGATTGATTGATTGATGATTGATAAAGATTAAGCCACTCAAGAGGTGGCACGGGCATGAATAGCCCGTAAGTGGTAGAATTTTTTTTCTCTCAGTATTCTGAGGTTGCATTTAACCGTCAAGCTGTTATCGCGGGGGAGGATACTTCTTCACAGTCTTTATGAGGGTGTCCAGCTGCTGGACACCTTTGTTGACCAGGAGAGTGGCTGTGTTGATGGCTTCAGGGTGGCCACTGCATGATTCAGGAACTCTTAAAGCTCTTCTAAGGTCATTGGTTGCTTCACATTCCAGAAGATAGCGAAGTAATGGCTTTTCTGTGACAGTTTGGCAGAAGATGCACTCTCTCTGTCGGGGTTCACCAATCTCCCAGTTGCATCTGTAACCTAGACGTAGTCTATATAACCTAACTGCTATTTCCCTGTGGATTCCTTTTGGGATATTTAACCTTTCTAATTTGGTTGCCTGAAGATACCATGTTGCAGATGGCGAACCTTCAGCTATTCTTTAGTGCAGGTAGGCTTTGTTGAGATGTGAGAGTTTTTTGGTGATGATGTTTTTTATGTTCTCTAGGCTGGGTTGAATTGTTTTATGTATCACTGGATGACGAGTTGCCAATTTAGCAAGTTCATCAGCTTTTTCATTAAATGGGATTCCAATATGGGATGGGATCCAGTTTAAAGTTATGTTGAGTCCTTTGCCTTTAGCGACTGCTCCAAGATACAAAATGGTGGTAATTATTTCCACATTATCTTTCCACTGTTTTTGTCCTAGTATTTGAAGTGCAGCTTTTGAGTCCGTGTGTATGATTGCATTTTGAGTGTTTTGTGCAATCACATATGCTTACACAGACGAGAGCACCCTTGTCTGTAAACAAAGAGCACTCACCTCACCTCACCTTAGCACTGTTCTGACTCACTACCCGACAGTACCGGTCAGGAAACTGGGCAATAATTCGTCAATCATTTACGAATCACTAACAAAACCTGTTCATATTTCCTCATTCATGGCAGCATTGTTTGTTTTTATTTAAGAGTTTACAAACTTCGAAAATTCGCAATCAAATGTTATTATTGTTATCAAGAACATCTTAATAATTCTGTGCGTGGTGTTTAAATATGTAAACAAAGCTTCAATGACTGAGAAAAGATGCATAGGTTTCGTAAGAGAAAAAGTATATGCTGCACGAATCCTGGCATTAGTAACTGTAATAAGCTTCAGCATGTATGAGGATGGTGCTCTATAATATCGACGAGCTGTCAGTCACCACCTTGGTGACTGAGTGGCAGTGAACTTAATCTAACAAATACTAAGCACAAAAAATAGCATTAAATGGTACCATTTAACTAACACTATTTGTACCAATTTTCATGAATTAAATATGTTACCTGAGTATGGAGGAGGTGACGTGTGAGTGACGTGAAGTGGTGACGAGCACCAGGTGACACCCAGGGAGGTGGTGCTCTACCACCTGGCCCACCACCTGGCCCGCCACCTGGCCCGCCACCTGGCCCACCACCTGGCCCGCCACCTGGCCCGCCACCTGGCCCACCACCTGCCCGCCACCTGGCCCGCCACCTGGCCC